>UCOJ01001410.1:0-31351 GCA_900474305.1 Cecidostiba fungosa | reverse complement strand
AGGCTGTATTGCAAGTTACATTATATAACGTTATAAGAAAGAGCAATATCTACAACAAGCAAAATTTCTAGGTCACTCAAAATATCGTCGACAAAAATTAATTTCTTCGCCTAAAGAATATACAAAGCCAATTAAGTAGGCAAATCATTTTCTATAGTTGAACAAATTATTCTTCTAAAGTGAATCCAAAATTAAAAACTATTAAAAATTAAAATTGCGTAGTATTTATTCAACATGTTACAATACTATGCACGCCGATTTTAGTTATCCTTATATATTTTCGGCTGTTCTTTTAGTTATATAAATGCTTTTACTTTCAACGATTCGAGAGTTGATTGAAATCCGGAACAGCAAAGGGTAACCGCGTTTCAAATAATAAGTATAAATGACTGTGTGACGTTGTCAGCTATAGGTCGCACCGAAAAAGGATCAAAATAAAAAGGGCGAGTACCCAAAAGAAAAGCTCGAGTCGACTGGGAAATATGATTATGAAAGCCGACCGACTCCCGTCTTCTCTTGCTCTTGGTCTCTTCGGACGGGGGTTTATATTACACAAGCTATAGTGGAAATCCTAGCCGACATGCACTTAGACTTGTTCCTTCGGTCTTCTCAAACGTTCCGACAGCGGCAGCAACGGCGTGGTGCCAGCGTCCCCGTTTTGGAAAAGCATTCTCGACGAGATGGCATTACTTTTCCAGTGCCCTCAGGCGCTGGGCTCCCTTTATATCGACGGATAAGCTGTGCGTCCCTCTTCTCATTCTCTCTTTCTCTCTCTCTCTGTTCTTATACGCTCGCCCTTTCGTTTCCGTTTCTTGTACTTGGACGCGCTTCGTGCAGCTAGTGTTTCCCGCTCTTTCGCCCTTCATCATTCTCTCTTTACTTTACGTGGACGAGTACACGAATCGCAAAGCTTATTTCCAACCACGCATGGGGACCCCAATACTATAGCATTGGTTCATTCAATTATCGCGAAAGAAAGTTTTATGCCTTAATACCGTCACACGCGAGCTCCCGGAGTAGCTGTCAGGCTTCGTTTTCATGAAGAAACTTTAGCGAACTGAAGCCAGCCTTCTTCTCGTTGTCCCATCGCTTATGATTCTATTGGAACTGATGGATCAATTTCATTTGGCTATGGCTTTTCTCACGATATAATTGAATTGGTGAATCGAGCTTGTAATCTAATATTTACAAAATTATTTCACAGCTGCAGAAATACAGGCTAGTTACTGCTCCGTTTTAAGTCTTTTAATAATAATAATAGTTCTGATTCAACGATAACATTTTCACGATTTCTGTAGAATTTCAATAGCTGTGCCAATGAAATTGTTCATACTAATTATAAATTCATGGTTCGAACTAAACGTAATACGAAACACTAATTCTCCAATAGAATAATTAAGCGTAAATTAATTAATTAATTAATTTACAATCACTGAATTGAACGACAAGAATTTACTGTAGGAGGAGGTGAAAAAGTTATATAAAAGAGTTCAGAGCAGACAAAATGTTCAATATAGCGGTTATCAAATCAGTTGGACGCAGTGATGCCAGGTTTTATTAAATTTTCAAGTCTGCGAAACGCTATCTCGCACTTGTGGAGAGAAAGATTGTCTCGATTGTCCATTTTGTTGGTCATTTCGTTGGAGCAATTCATTGCTTTGTCAGGGAGGAGTATAGGTAATGAAGTAGACACGATAAACAATAGAACGTCGGATATCCTGTCTTGTAGTATTTACACGGACGACTCGGTGTCTATCGGTCTTTTCAAATAAACTTTCATTTGCCGAGCAGTGTCCCGGAGAATTGAGGATTATTGGATTCTCGTTAGGACGTCTTGCGTTTCGCGCCGCTGAAATCCGGGAAGAGAGCGACTTTACTGTAAGACGTTCGCCCAACCCCCAACCCCACCTCCATCTCTCTAGATCTCGGCGGACGAGTGAGCAAAAGAAAGATGAGCGCTTTGACGTTTATCGATCGTCCTCGACGTAATAGCCAGAATAATTGCTAGAATAATCGGTATGCAGAGACGTCGAAGAGCTTGTTGGAAGAAAGTGCTGGAAGAAGCCTTCGGGAATTGTGCTGACAGGATCAAAGCCAAAGTCGAGCTCGGTTCGGTAAGGAGTTCATAAGAGGGTGAAAATTATCAACTGTTGCGAGAAATATGGCTTTGAGAATTAACACTAAATATATAATAGAAACTTTTATTATTGCTGTTTCATTTAGCCTTTAGAACGCGTTATCTTCGTCCGGAATATTCGCAAAATGCGTTGTTCACGCTGCACGCATGCATGGCATCGTTTGTTTCTGAGTTCCTCTCTACATCGCGCAAGGCGCACTAGATATCAGAGGATGCTTTAATAACTTTAGCGTTATCAATTTCCATATAATACACAGATAGCTGAAGTTGGGACACAAATTTCCCACTGGCCCCCAGCCTAGCATAGCCTCAGAACACAACAAGCCAGCAGGCAGCCAGGCACTTGAGCTCGTATTCCTTGCGCCATTACATGCTTTGCAGTTTCGCGATGTGCACGCGCACGCACTGGCGCGTGCACTTGAAGAGAGAAATGTGAATGTACGCTCGTATGACCGAGTCTGCGTCACACTCGATGGCTCTATGTCAGCCCAAAAGCATTTGACTACACCTACACGGCGGTGCAAGCGAGCTGCGCGACAGCGTAAAGCATAATTAAACTAACTCTGTATATAAGCAAGTTCACCAGTGCCACTCGTTTACCCGCTTCACTACCTGCGATACCCAAGTTGCTTACCTATTTCACAATCTCCCTGCTGTTATATTTAACCCTGATGCTAACGCGAGCGCTGTGCTGAACTATAGGGAAAACGACGTGAGTGCGAAGTAGAAAGAGGGAGAAGCATGGCCGCTCAACTTTCCTAGGCTCTTTATTAAATGTCGAATAAGGCTCGGAAAATATTAACAAAATCTGCAGTGATTTTACTCACTTTCGCACTTTTGTGACGCTTTTTCATAATATTGACAGTCAAGAAAAGACGGAAAATCTAGTAGTACTGGTTTGCGATACAACTTTATAAATATAGCTAAAATTTAAAAAGTTTAGCGATATGAAACAAGATTTATTAAAAATGTGTAGGCTGCACAGTTTATTGAATTTAATAACCTCTCATATTTCAGATTATTCGATATCGAAATTTTTTTACAAACAAAATACAAACTGAATATTTTGTCACGTTCATGAATACGTTATGTCAATAAAGACTACATCTATTAGCTATTCGCCTGCAGAGCTATGGTATAATCAATACAGCTCATCGGTGAATTAGTTAATTATTTGCAGCCGAGTGATCATCTGTAATAAATGAATAGCAATGATGCATGTAATGTATTTGGTCCCTTAAAACATCTGTGCAAATATTGCATCACAAAATGGGATTCGTCATTTTAAGCTATTGAAATGAAGTATTAGATAACTCATGTTAAAAAAACTACAAATATTGTTAACAACATTTTTTTCAGATAAAAAATGTTTTGATGCAATATTATTTTAATTTTCCGAAGGTTGCGTATCAAAATCAATCTAGGTATACGACAGCTTAAAAATGCTTTGTGTCTGAGCCCTCGCTAGAAGGGATGAAGAAGTTTTTCTCCATTACACTCATTGTTGGTACAAGTATATCGACTTGCCTTTACTCTCTTGAGACTTGGAACAGACAAAGGTCAGTCATATAAGAGACGATCATAGATCATGGTTAGTCTGACCCCCGTTTGCTTGGTGGCCACCCATAAGACTCGGCCTTAGCATTCTCAATTATCCGCGCAGGCTGGTTGTGGCCTCTACCCGCTCAATTCCCAAAAGGCCGGCGCGAGACTGGCCGCAAAAGTTTCCCTTATAATTAAATCATTAATTAGCCTGACTGTTTCTTTGTTTCGCCGGGCGCTCGAAGCCTCTGGCGAAACGCCAGTGCGAAAAACCTCACTGCTTTGGTCTGATTTTTCTCTACTTTTTCGTACCTATTTTTCTTTATTTTATTTAGACAATCTATAGGTATGCACAGAAAATAGATAATTATGGTATATGTTGCAGGCACATTTAGCTCTTTATGTTCTTATAATAACTGTTATTCGAGAAATCCAATAATAAAGAGTTTGAGCGAAAGAAACAATGGAAGAGTTCTTTCGCAGTTCAGTTGACAAAGAAGCGAGTCAATAATAGCTTCGCAAAACGGCTTAAGAGTTCCAAAACATTTTGCCTGAACAGACAGCAGAAAGTGACGTGCCATCAAAGTTTTAATACTTTAGTAGTCATTTAAAAGTTGTCGACGTCATTCGCGCTGTGCCGTTTTCCGTTGGCCCCTTTTCCAAACTTGCGCGCAAGCACAACTGGCTTTACCTTGCACCTCTCGTGCAGTTATCCAGGGGATATATATGTCTAGAGCACACAGCCGAGGCTGCGAATGTCTTCTAATCCAGTATGAAAAAAATGTAATCTCGTAAATTCGCTTTTGTCTCGCCGAGGCGGAAATTGCGCGCGGTGCCCTCCTCTCGGTTCCTGCCACTCTCTGCGCGCGTTTCTGGCTGTTACGGAATTTCTGAAATCGAATTTCACTCCAATTTATTACCGTTGCCAGTATAATTCTAGTATGACGAAACTTTCGGGCATCGAGTTATGCTGGGAATAACTTGCTTTTACATATACAGAGAAAATATAGCATACAAAGCGCGCACCTACCCTTTTCAACTTCCCTTCTTGCGTCTCGTGGGGCTACAAAACCCGCAAGAAAGTTTCTCTTTATAATTTCTTGCGTGCGGCCGATTGAAAAAATCATTTCGAAACTGCGGAAACAGCTTCGAGCCTCGACACGTACATCGAACATAAAATATTATTCTCTTTTTATTGAATTGGAATTATTTTTTAAATCGTTTCTCTAGAATAGCTTAGTTGAAAATTCGAACTGAAAAAATGTATTAAATTGTGTAATATCTTGTCAAACATCATTTTCGCACATAGTTATAGCTAATATAAAAGTGTTGATTCACTAAGCTCTTATGAGATGCATACAAGGAAAATAAAATGAAGTCTACAAGATTAAAGAGTCCGTGAGATAAGTAAATTGTAACATTTTAACACTACGGCTGGCTACAGATGTGACGAGTGAACAAGTTCTTATATGAAGAGACTTTGGATCAATTAGATTGAAGACGAGCCATCAGCGAGTAAAAGGGACTGTACGAGTTCTTCGTCATTTCGAAGGGGCGCGTATTAACTGCCAACGAATCTGTGGCTCGACATTGGGGGCTGCGTGGAGCTGGTCTCTGCCATCAGACGTACGGCGAGCTGAGCTAGTGAGCGCGCGCGCGCGCGCGCGGGCGTGTTCGAAAGTTTCCCAATATTCTCTAGCGCATGTGCGCCATGCCGGTATAGCCTCGTACGGCAGCCAGCGTTTCGATAAACCGTTTGCTCTATTAAACTTGTCTCCTCTCTGTAAATTCGAATTATATCTACCTCACTTACTCCATCCACTAAAATTACCGAGGCCTCTTTATATTTCAGCCTCCTCAACCAAAATAGTTGAAACAAACGCCCAGAAGTTTGCTCATCTGCAATATATTATCAGCGTTAATTTAGCTTTATTATTTAGTTCTATTAGAAGACTTTTTTTCCGACAGTATTAGTTAAAGGCGTGCGTCGCTTTCGACAAAAGTGCGGACGCAGAGAAAAGAGCCGAATCGAAAATCCGGGAGCTCCCAGCTTTACGAGCGATCCCGAGAAAGCTTATAGTCGTAATGGAGCTCTGGACCAGGAGCGGCGGCATGCTCTCTTTTTCCTCGAAGCTGCTGCACGACACTGTCGATTGGAACTTAAGGAGAGTCAAGGCTTTAAGGATAGAGAAAGTGGATGGAGGAGGAAGAAAGAGCGGGAACCAAGCTAGGCAAAGCCGCCACCCTATTGGAAAAGTTTTTACGATTGCTTCGTTTCCGTGATGGGCATCGATATTATTACCAGGCTCTTGGTCAACTCCTATTTATGCTAAAATCCAAACGTATATCAGCAGTCGTATATATCGAAAGTCGAACTACACCATTTTTTTACGACCAATCAATTTTTTTACGAACGATTCATAATACGAGTTTCAAGTGTAAAAGCTATATTGGGATTCATGAAGGTGCGCCTTTTTCTTTCTTAAATCACACACACAGCCAGATTCTTTTTCGTGCTTTCTCAATAGAAACTTTCCGAGGATCCTGAAGGTGTATCTTATTTTCTTTGGGAGAAACTTGGTCTTGGCAGTACATAAAAGAAAGAAAATGGCCGGGGAGAGAGAGGATTCGAGAGAAGGTGCTGGAGTCGTAGGAAAACGGAGGTATCCCGGCTCTGCAGCAGCAGCAGCAGCGGCGACATTACTCAGAAAGACTTGGCAAGTCGTCCGCTGCCGAAATGCTCCCGAGGTGTTTTCATCAAACGAGCCGCGGATGAAAGCGACGCGCGGCTTGCGCACGTGCGCGGGGTTATAGACGTTCGTGCGACAGATTTGCCTGCGTGTATGTATACTAGGAGCAGTGCCGACGGAGGCGGATGGGATGAGTGTACGCGACCACATACGCCGCAGCAAGTTTCGTGACGCGGAAGTCGTTGAAAAGGAAACTTTGTTACGAGCAAGACCGGAGAATCTATTCGTTAGGACGCCCTTCCATTCTAATTGCCTTCACTGTGCAGTTCATGACTACAAGTTTGCTTTTCGTCCGTACTTCTCAACTCCTTTGCTCCAGCTTTGCCTCTCTCGCGCACAATCAGTCAGTCCTGCAGCGCTCCTCGACTACTCTACTCCTTCATTCTCCATAATGCTCTGCGCCTTCTTGTCTAATAGCTCTAATGCTCATCCTTTTTGTCGAGATTGACTTGTTTCTTGCATTTACTGCTCCATTTTGTCCTCGAATCAGTGCTCGAGTTTGACGCAGTCGAGAGAGAGAGAGAGAGAGAGAGAGAGAATAGCAGCTAAAATGGAGAAGCGAGGTCCGTCGTGTATCAACAAGCGCATACAAAGTGCACGAAACGAGAGAGAGAGAGCGTGCGACGTGTGTACAGGCTTATAATACTACACGTATATATACCTATATGCATGCATATACAAACGCCGCCGCGTGGGCGAAAGCAAGAGAAGCCGGAGAACTATACAACACGGCAACTCGAGCGACGTCCTCTCCGCGTTCGCACACTCTGAATTTGAATAATCTCAATTCAAAATTACATCACGTAGGGCGAAATTGCGATGATTATGGAACTTGAGAATTTCCCGAGGATTCATCGCTGAAATTTACATTCTACCGGCCAGAGCGCTGCGCGACGCCCTCTCCCGCCCACTTCCACCTGCCAGCTCACTAGCTGCCTGCAGCCTCCCCTACATCCTCCGGCAAATTCACCTTCGCTCTTCCTTTATCGTTTTTTTCTCTCTTTTTGCGCAGAAAAATACTAGCTTGCTTCGAGACACGATCGCTTCAAATAAGTACGTTTTCAAATTCTGAATATAAATCAACGTATGTGTATAATATCTTGTATTAGACGATCTTAGATACTTAGTTTGAATCCGTGTAGACAATAAATAGTCACATAATGGAATAAGATTTATAAAAATTGCACTTTTATAAGCAAACTCGTGTAATCATTCTATTGTCACGACTATGCAAGATTCAATAACAATTGGTTTGTGTACGTTTATTTTTTAAATTTTCTAGAGTTTATTGCTAGGTATAATATTTCCGAGAGAAGCTGTTTCCTGCAGTTCGTGCAAAGAAGTTACACGAGCTCTGCTCTACATATATGAAAGTATCTAGCAAATTTGGCTGTTTTTTTTTCTCATGAGTGTCGGTATATCTTGGTACAAATGGAAAACATTTCGTAGCCTGTTTTGAGGTAGTGCATTCCAGTAACTGGCTCGTTTTATTTGGCATTTCTTAACGCTTTTTAGACAAGTTATTGCGTTTACTTCTTTTCATCGATGCCAGCTTTTATTGTTATAAAGTGAATTTTTAATTTTTGTAATCAAGCTATTTAAATAGAATTCATCTTCGTTTGAGACAGATACAAGAAAAACATCAAAGATTGTTATATTTGTCAATGATTCGAATGTTTTTAATCTATATTTTCCTCTGCAATTCAATAAATTTCATAAAATATTCATGAATCCAATTATAGAAGATATATAGCTTTTGCATGTCCACAGAGATAATAATTTTAAAAAATTTTGAATTCACGTCACGTCGTACGATGTGCTGAAGGGTCATTTATTCGTGAATGTATACCAATACGAATTACAAACCAATTTCGCATTAATTTCCGCTACGGGTAGAAGGGAGGGGCGGCAGAGGATCTCGGTTTGCACGTCATTTCGGTTGATATTTGTTAACATTGCCGCAAAATTGTCCGCGGTTCCGAGACTTAACACTGCAGTTCGCTCGAATTTCATTATAGAATCGCTCTTTAGGAGTACCATATACCTATATAATACATCGCTTTATCAAGCACGCGTGTATTTTCAATGCGTCCAAATTTCATTGTGATCCGAAATTTCATCTAATTAACATTAATTATTGTAATTAGCATTAAGCTACTCAGTTCAATAATTTATTTTCAATTATTAATGAAATTCATTTCAATATCACTATTGGATTGTTAATATGTAATATATCGATAATTGAGCGAAATAAATTAAGAGCCTGAAGAAAATCTCAGCTCAATTTAAAGACTCATCAGACATAAAATTTTGATGATTCGTTCTTAAAAAAACTGCATGATTGCTAAATAGTGGCAGATATGAATAGGAAAATTATAAACTAATGAAGAGTGAATTAAATAATTAATTTAAATTTACATAAAGATCAAAACTTCATATTTAATATAAGAAATGTACTATTATATAATAAAAAGAACTATATTTAAATGTTTCTAGCTGGAATTTCTAACCTGAAAATCGTAAAAGTATAAACTCACATGAATGTTGCTAGAGCAATAAAATATTTAAAAATGATTCAATTTTTTAAAGAATTTCAACGGACAATACGTTATTTGTTTCAAAATAATTTCCTGACATTTATAAGGAAGCATCTCACGTTTCCGTTTCATGAAGGATAATCAAATTTGCGATAAACCCCAGACGAATCGGAGAAGAAAGTGGAAAAGCGAACAAACGGACATGTCCTACTGTTCAGTATATAAAGTCAACTAAGAAACTTAAGACAAAGGATCGCACATCTATCTCTTTCACCGACCGTCCTCAGAGATGTTACGTGCTCTTTCATTTCGTCGAAATTTAATCTGGACGTGACCGGTAGACGACTTAGCGCAGAGAGCCACTAAAAAAATAACTAAATACGAGAAATCAGAAAACTTAGTTTTATACCTACTGCGCTAATTGTTTGTCTTGTTCGTCACACTATCGTGTTACGTATTTTCTTCTTTCTGCAAATAGTAAACTCTGTGCATGAATCTTCTCTATAAGTACACACATGCCGCATGGAATAAATTTCCTCGGGAACATCTGGAAAAAATTCATTAAATAATCATTGCTATAACATTACCTACTCGAACACTACTATATGACCGATTCTTCCGAAATTAAATGTGGCCAATGACCGTAAACGACGGTTTTCCACGAAGGTCTTTGTCTTTTGCACAAGAAAGTCTTGCAATTAGAAAAAGTAGTATGCATTGTTAAAATCGAGATCAATGAATACGAGCGCAAAGAAAGCGAAATTATGCAAAAACCAAATTTTTAATTACTTTTATGCTATTATTATAACAAAACTGATAGAAATCTAATGAAACGACTATTCCATTTGTCTGCTCCAACTGCTCTAATACACGTCCATTATGTGAAATAAGTATAAAACAGCAAAAAGCTTTCTATGATTATCGACATACATGATCTGGAGTTTCAGTGCACAAGAGTAGTGATCTAAAGATTAGGACGAAACACTGAAATTCTATCTATTTATAAGAAGTGTCCTCGTTTCGAATTCGAGGGACATTCTGCAGAACGATAACCGAACAAATATCGACAAATCGGGAAGAGAACGAGAGGAAGATAGGTGGAGGAGTGAGAAGCTGCACGAGAGCTATATAGCGATGGGAGTACGTAGGACGGCGTCCCGTGGAGATCGCGATACGTGCCTCACTGCGGGACCGAGGAGCGCCAACTGAGGTCGAGGGACTCGTCATATCAAGACATTACCGGGCTGGAGACAACGCTCGGATCGGTCCAGCGGGGAGTCCTCGACCGCTGGTGGCAGCATCGCGCTCTCTCTCTCTCTCCCTCGACCTCTTATGTGCTGCATCACCCAGCGACAGCTCTGGCTTTCTGGCTTCACTCTGCCGTCGTGCGCCACAGCTTACGCTCCTCACGGTCTCTCGACCCCCACACCCCCCGCGCCCACCAGCACACCCCACATCTCTTTGTCTCGATCTCTGCCGCGTCTCTCCCTTGTTCACCTCCACTCCATTTCTATCAGCTTGTTGTCTTGATTTATCCATGCCCTTTGCCGCCTATGTCTTCTTTTTTGTCTACCTTTTTTGGGAAGGAACAAGAGAGTTACCCTTAATATGCTTTGCTTTATCTATTATGCATGTTCCGAGGGGCTTTTGCGATGTTACGAATGCGCAATAACAGAGAAATGATTAATATCAACAGAGACGCATGCATTTTCAATTGCGAATGTCATTTATTTTTCAGTTAATCAAACTTTTTATTCGTATGTGTAATATTGTCACTAATGTAACTAAGAAAACCGTAAACGAATACGTGTCTCGTCATATCTTGACTTGAACTACTTGAAAATCCATAAATTCATTTTAAAAAGAATTTTCAATGTAACGAGATAATATAAGTTCGTATTCATTTTATAAGTATATCACAATTAATTTAATGCTTTCTGCGCAATCGAACTGACGACTTCTTACAATTTTCCTTTTCTTCCAGAATAGTCAAGTGACATTTTGTGGCAAGTGCAGTCCCATAGGAACGTCACTTTCAGTACCAAGCAAGGCATTCATAATAACAGACTTAAGCTATAACGTAAATGCCCATTGAAAATCGATCTCTTTTGTTTAAAAAGTGTATAAAGTTCTTATACCATACATGAATTATACATGGATTGCCAATGTATAAACTTTTTATTATACTCAGCAGACCAATTCTTTAAACATCACTTTTAAGTAGTACAGGTATCTATTAAATAACTTTAAAAATTGTATTTAAAAAACGTATACTGAATTATTTACTCAATTTTTTTTATTTATTATAGCTTTCTAATCTCATAGTAAGAGATTAATTCGCTTTATTATTTACTCAATTTATTTAATGTATATAAATTATTACTTATTATTAATTATTTACTTACCATCACATCCGATTAAAACGTTAAACAGAAACTGCTGCTAAAAAGAAAATAAAATTCTGCAAATATGCAAACGAAACCGCAGCACAAAAAAAAGGAAAATATTTGCCTTTATATTTTCAAAACCTCTTCTAGCTTCTGCAATATTTAATAATTAATTTTTAGACTTTTGATTCGCAAAATTTTGTAGAACATATTAATGCAAATCAGTATATCGCGGATATAAATTAAAATTCATACAGAATTTTAATCTTGAAGCGATTTATTGTATTTTAAAATTTCATTGTCCAGTTTTTCTATGTTTTCAACATTATTATGAAAAAAAACAAGCAGACGATAGTGAATGCGTAGTTATTTCAATTTGATGGGAGCTATAGGGGTCTATTTAAAAATCTATAAGGGTATCGGGTAGGCGTGGCATGCACGGGGCAAAAGGGGGCGCGTCAAAAGACTAAATGAAATTTGCAGGACGCCAGGAAATCTTCGGACACAGAAGAATTAGCAATCTACTGTTAACGAGTAGCCCGGCGATACTCATTCGTCGACTCGTTTCAGCCCGGAAGCCAGATTATTGGATTTTTTGCTCTTTTTCTCGCTTCTCTCCCCGTCTCTTTCTATATTTCTCCCGCTTTGGACAAGTATAGAAGCAAAATCGTTTCAGCCGAAAGGAATATCTCTGCGTCGTTGCCGGCGTCTTTATCGCTCGCATTCGCATAAAGACATTCGCGCCCTTCTTATGTAGGCGCTAGATATTCGTTTCCGCTGCGATAACCGTAAAAAGTCTTCATTTTCGGTCTTCCGGCGCCCGCGCGCGCGCGTTCCCTCTCTTTGCCTGCTTCTGCAGGCAGTCAGCTTGTTTACGAGGCGGCCGATTATTCAATATTAAACGCTTACGCGAGGATTGGAATTCGCACTTTTATTGTTTCGCCAGCTGCGGGGGAGATGGCTCTTGCGCCTTTTCGCGCTTGCACCTAGCTGGTGACTCGTTGCCGGGGCAGCCAGGACAATTATTACTGAGACAGCGTAAACCGCCTCTCTCTCTCTCTCTCTCTCTCGCCCTCGGAATACGGGCAGCGCGCGGGGCGCAAAGCGCTGCCGGCAAGAATGGTCTTCGCAGGATATTAGCACGTTATTGCCGCGGCTTATTGGTTTTATCGATTTTCCGAGCGCGCTCTATCGTTCTCTCTTGCTCTGGCTGCGCTCTTTTCCCCGTGCTCTATACCGCTGTGCGCTGGTCGAGACGATCCCCCTCTGTCCAGTGCAAAAACAAATTAACATCGCACCGTCGGCGACTGAATTCGACAATCGGAATTCGATAATCAAGACACTTGCTTTTTTCCCTGCCTCATCTCTATCCTCTTATATATCATCAAGCTCGCGCGTTATGCTCGAACTATATATTTATATGTACGCATTTTTAGGAGCCAGCAATACTTGAAATACTCATGCCGAGCGAGAATGCGCGAAATGAATAATTCATCAAAGAATCTGTTTATAATATCGAGTGGCGAGTTTCGATGCTCGCTATTAAAGTTTAAACCTGTATGCAAACGGAAAAGAGTAACGGAGAAAATTTTCGCGGTACCGCGCGAGGCATCCTTATGCATACAAGAATATTCCTCTCGCGTACTTACTCCCTTTTGATATTCCAGATGCGCGGGGATGAGGCTGCGGGCACTTGCCGCATAGAGCGAATCGAACTTCCAAACATACCTCGAACCAAACGCAGCCGCACCGCCCGCGATCGCACTCTAATTTATTCCCCTGGTCGGTCCATAGGTATGCATCGAATTCTGCAGATTCTTCGCGAAACTGTTCACTGCCTGCGGGGGAGTCGGCCGCGCGCAAGCGTTGGTCATCGTCCGCATAGAAATGGCCGTTTCGAGTCTCTCTCTCTCTCTCTCGCTCCTTCTTCTTCTCTCTCTCTCTCTCTGATGTACCGAAATTCTTATCGCAAATAAAATTCATCACGCTTATACATATATACGAGCTGCTCCGCGATGGAAAGCGTAGCGCGAAAAAGTGCTGCCTATATAGCGAGAAAGAGAGATGCGAGCAGGCCACTGGTGGAAAGAAGATCAATGGAATCGCCGGTGCTGCAGAGGTGGAAGAGGACGAGAACAGAAGAGGAGAGGTAGAATGGAGCGGCGAAGGAGAGAAGAGCTAAAGGAGAAACGAAGAGAGAGAGAGAAAGAGAGAGACCAAGGGCATTTGCAGATGGAATTCCGATACCATTATCGAATGCGGAGGATCCCGACTGATGGAGGAAAAAGAACGCAAAGTGCGCGCAGTCTGAGGAATCCTTTTTATTAAGCAAATACGCTTCATTTCATATCTCTTATTTAAGCGTATCGGAGATAATTTTCAAAGTAAAGCTTGCGCGCTGCATTTCAAACAATACTACTTTCATCTGGACGTCGGTGGTTGATGCTTCTCCAATATATATTGTATATTATACGGTCACAAAGAGGAAAAGAAATCGTTCTCGAGGCCTTTTATAAATTAATATCCAATTCATTTTTATGAAGGCAAACTCAATTCTTCTCGGTTGGCAGTTTTTTTTTTCATCGCACGTCTAGGATAATTCCGCATCCAATTTGGGACAATTACCGTCGAAAATGGAAGTGGCGCTAGACGCCGAGCACTAGACCCCTCCATTATTCATGAACGTTTATACGTAAATACCACTCACATTCGAGGGAACACACTTTCTGCTCTGCAGATCCAGTAATGCTGGGGACTTGCGCCGTCTCTGTTAAATCTCTGACGCAAGTAATATTTAAGCCAACTAAATTAACTGCTACTTCCTCAAATTAATGTATGACTTTGTATATTTACTCGGAAGAGTTTCTACTTAGATTATTTTTGAGATCAACTGGCTGCAAGCTCTTGGCAATATAATTCACTGCTTATTAAAACTCAAATGTTATAATTAATTCCGTAAAAAAAGAACAGTGGATTATCAAGAACATTGCAACAGTATTGTTTTGCACTCCTCTCGCATATGAAATAATACTTGCAAATTTCATTCATTTTTTTTTTATAAAACACTGACCTCGACTGTTATGTTTTTTTTTAAATCTGATTTATACATGTAAAGCCCGGTTCAAAGTGTATTTTGCGAATTGTTTGCACAGAATGCTTTAAAAATTTGCTTTATCAACCTGTCGATATGCAGCGTTGGTTTTGCGACACACCGCAGCTAGTTTGAAGATGAAATGTGGCGCTGATAAAGTCAATTAAATACGCACAAAATATACTTCTAGTTTTCGCGTTATCTCTGCTAATTCGAATACTATGTCCAAGCGCGCAACTGACCGCGATAGATTCCATTCGGTGTCGACTTGACAGCTGCAATAAAGTACGGATGTACGCTCGGAAAACCCAACGTTTTGTCACTGTCATTTCACTAATGAAATCCCTTGATTTAATACTTTAATTTATTTAAATGCAAAAATTATGATTATACGCTGCATCGTTAATAAAATTCATGACATTTCGGAGACATTGATGAAAGTTTAGTCGTATATGGTCAGAATTATAAATCGCGTATGAATAGTTTATTACCATTTCTCGTTGGGATGCGGTAATGTGTTAATTTAAAAAAAGGTATTTAATTGAAGAACCTTTTAAAATGCCAGACTAATAACCCTCTATACGATTTATAGGCATCAATCTCATATAAAATTTCATGCGATCTTATTATCTTCTCTCGTTAATAATATATCCAGCGTGCGTACATGAGATGGGAAAGGATTATACTCATGAAATCTGTCATATGCCGGATACATCAAAGGAAATGCGACATAATTTAACGCATCAATATCCCAATACGCAGTCGAGCAATTTGAGCGAGTGACCCATAATGAGGAGGAGTTTTCAATTAAATCCGCTATAGAAAACCGCGAGTGCAAACATTCAGTTGTCGGACGATGCGTACAAAGGGAATGAATTAATGCCCGTATAGATATAATGGAAAAGGGGTAGATAAGCGAGGCTGCAACGCGCGCGGGAGAGTATAAAAATGATAGCCAAAAATATATAAAAACGAGGAGGGCTCGTTGTGATCCCTTTCACCTCGTCTTTTCAAGTGCACAGCTCGAAATTGATCATGCAAGTAATTGGAAAGCGGGCTGACCCGCCCTCCCTCTCTCACACTGCTTTCGGACCATCAGTGCGCAGAGAGCCGCGGAATTTTTGCGTGAGCCGAGAGACCGAGCTAACTGCTGAATCAGGACTCGCTTCGGTTCGCGGCGGCGACTCTGCTCTCGAGGTATAGGGAAAGAGGCGGAGAAACAGAGTGTGAGCCGAGCGCGGAAGAGGTAGCGCTGGGGTGGACAGAGCGAAACGCTGTTTTACGCCTATAAATAATCGTTATTGCGGCGTTAATCATGGCTAGTCGAGCTAGCCTCCATTATTCGTAGTCTGTGTTGTGCGGGTATAATATCGAGCCCTAAGTCCGTGCGTATGCGCGCTAACCCCTGCGCTTTCTCTCTCTCTCTCTCTCTCTTCTCAGTCTGCATCAGATCGCGGCGTGGCTCGATTCTCTCGGCGGAGCATGCGGCGAATTTCTGAGGAGACAAGTCCGATCGAAACCGGCGTTTCAGCTCCGACTGTAAATGTACACCACTCTGACCTAACGGCTGAACCCCCCGACTCTCGAGTATACTCACTTTATTGGCGCGTGCATGATATTCACCGCTGTATAGGTATGTATATTATAGTCGCTCTCGCGCTGCTTGCACAATCAGGGGTTCGACTGCAGTTCAGCGGCGATACGGGACAAAATTAATTATTTGCTCTTCCTATCGGGCGCATTGCAGTCTGCGATCAGCAGCAGCGGGGGCAATAAGTGTTTTTTAAAATCATGCATATTGCGCGGCCGGTCTCGGGGCTCATTTGAATTTATCTGCTTTTCGGATTAACGTATCTCTACACAGGCCTGTGCTTGATGCCAGTCAAACGATACGTTAACCTTTTGTATTAAATCAGGTCGTGTGCATAGAATTATATGCTGCCAGCGCGTTTCTATATAGATATATGCTGTATATTGCTTTCTGCTCACTTGCTGCAGCTGCTATTATGTGTTTACTCTGGAAAATTTCATTTGCCTCATTGTGTCTCGTTAATGCTGCTCATCGACAAAAGCTCGTTATCGCTTTGTTATTGTTTGCGAAATATGACGGCCCGCAGCACTTGCGACTTTAGCGTGTTTATTTTGTTGCATCACGTGCGATGAAACCAAGTGAAACTGGCGTTTTAACGTCGATCGCAGGGGTCGCACTGTGCAGACTTAAGTCTAGCGTATTACACTTAGAATACACACCGAGGAAACAGAATCGGAAAGCCGCATGTTTCACTTGCAATCAATCGGATGATGTATTGCGGCTGGGGCTGTGGGTGAAAATCAAGAGAGCGAACTCTGATGCTTGCTCCGGGGGTACCACCACGACGCCGGCGTCACCGAGCAAAGATGACGCGGGCACTCGAACGTGTACTAAAAGCTCGAGACGTCGGTATAGGTACAGGAAGTTCGATTAACCTCAGTAAAAGCATTGCTCGCGCGTGTGTGCACCCAACACTGGCATTACGAAATACGATACGGACGATCGAGTCGGGGGATGACGACTGATGACTACACTACTGTTGTCGCTGCTCATATATACGCGGCTCATCGGCATTCTAATAAATCAAAGGCAACGTCAGTAGCACGACGCCGAAGAGTAGACCGGCGAGATTAACTTATCGGGTCCCAAACTAAAGCCCGACCGCGAAATGACTTTCGGTCAGCCGAGCACACAGGCTTTGTAACGGTATAGTGCGCCCTGCATGAGCTTCAAGACCCCGGCGCGGCCGGCCGGCAGCAAAACCTCGGCAACTTTTGGCTACGCGACGAGCTGCGTATATGTCTGTGAGGCGCACCCGAGCCTCGTTCCTGTGTACACTCTCTATACTCCCTACTCTGCTCTACTGTGAAGCTGTCTGTGCGCGCGCGTACGGTCTGGCTAAAACGAGGCTGTAATTTTAGACGTAGCTTTGAACAGTTTGGCGCAAGAAAACACTGAAGATTGAATCCGTGATTTATGCTCGGGATTCTATTTAGCGTTTGCCCATTAGTTTGCAGCTGCTGCCCGGCTCTCTGATTAAGTTGCAACTCGTAACGTGTTGTTTGCTTTGTTATGTTTGCGATGGATACACAAAAAAACCGACGGCTTTATTACTATAATAGGGACAATTTTAATTGAAAAATAATATGAAAAAAGAAACACTGTGCATCTAACGGACCAACTTTTTTGTGTACACACGGAAAAATAAATTTCTTTGCTGATCGGTCGGATCGGATGATCCGAAAGCGTTGTATCGTGAAAACGGTTATCCCTCCCTTCCACGGATACATCAATCAAAAATGTAGGTCACCTGCGAGGCAGAAGGACACGTTTAATTGGTAAACGAAAAAAGAAGTGAAACGGCGGCCGAAAAATAGCAAAAACAGTTTGTCCAAACGCTCGTGTGCGGAGCATCAGAGGCTGAAGGACGTCGAAGAGAAGAGAGGATAGGAAGAGGACAGCACAGAGAGCGCGTACAAAGGGCCATCAAAAATGCTTGAGCGAAGCGAACAGGCGGTTATAGGTTGCACGGGGCACAGGGCATCAGGCGTGCTCCTGCGCTCGTTAGTGCACGCGGTGGTCAACGATAACAGAGTAAAAGAGGAGACAGAGGGAAAGGCTAAGCGTAAGCGCGCCACACACGCAGGACTCTCGAGAGTATAGGAATCGCGCTGACCCCATGACATTTGGACTCGGGCTAACCCCGCCACCGCGTCTATCCGAAAGCCACACTCGGCCCCGAGTGTAGTCTGCTGCAGCAACGCTACGTAGTCCGCGCACGCAGTTCCGTTGTTTTAGGACGCGTTCGCGAGGAAATTCACTGGAAGCTCACTAATTGTGGAAAACGGCCCCGCTACTCGTCGCCCCCGCCGCACACTCGCCGCTTCGGAATTTCGGGATCCCCTTGGCATCGCAGCTCTGTACCTACTGTTAGCCGAGCTCGATCGTTAGAATCGCCTGCGTTGCCGCCGCTGATGCCGTTCTTGCTAATGGCAGTGCTCGCTGATTCGGCCGTTAAGCCGCATCCAATGAGAGCGCGGCTTGGCATTGATCGAATTACTTTAACCATTGGGGACCGGAAGTTACCAGAATATCGTTAAGCCTTCAACCAGCACGAATGATCTTGGCGCTAGCGTGTACCCAGAGAGACTCTGACAGCCTCGACGAGCTGACGGTTTATGCTTACGATCCTATTGCCTCACGAAGCAAAACTGCCTTTTATACAAAGTTTATTGCTTTTGAACTAGAACAAAAATTATGCTCTACGTTTCTGGAAAAAATTTGTTCGTGTCAATAGGACATGTAGATAAGACTATGAAAATAGTGTTCTCACGAAATCGTCCTCGGCAAATTATTTTCTTAGCTGTACCTGCATATGTAACGTAAAAAAAATTAACGAAAATTAGTCATCGTTCTATCGTTTAATAGTATGATATATACTCAATGTCTTAAAAAAAATTACCTAAAAAGTGTTCTACAGTAAAAACAATAAAAAATCATGAAAATCTCGACTTCTTGCGAAATCAAGTGATTTCCCCCTATCTTCAAATACTTATAATAACTTATAATTCTATATTATATATAAATTTTTACCCGAGATGTAGAACTTATTAATTTATTATTTCAGTTTGTGGTACGTTCAAGTTGTATTTGTGGAATTCCTCATATAATTCACGATTCTTCATCAAATCCGGATCAATTCAATTTAGACTTATACGAGAAAATTCCACAAATGCATTGTGAGAAAATGAAATTAACGGTATCTGATAAACGATATATTTGTCGACAGGAAATGGATTCTCGCGAATTGTCAATAAAAAAATATTCGGATTTATTTGCAACCTTTTACCGCGAATAATGAATGATATCCGCGATTCCAGTTTCCAAAGGTAATATTTTACTGACGTTATGTATCGGTCTTCGATCCGTAAAGAAAATTATAGCAATAATAAGCATTTTCAGAAATAACGAGGTACTTTTTCCGATTCTTAGCTATAAAATAATGTAATATTATTTCTTTGCCATTTTTCTGCAAATCTTATGATTTAATTTAATATTATTTTTAATTGTTCATTACTTTGCAGCGGAGCTTGCATTTTTGATGATTTTTTATCAAATTGAAGGTTTTTTTCCTCTACTTTTGTACATGGTATTTTATGAACAATAAGTTTTGACTTCTAAAGTATGTATGTACTAAGTTATGAGCTGCGCAGTAATTCGACGTTTTTCTTCATTTTTAGCATATAAACCAGGATAAAAATGGTCCGGACGCCAGAGCTTAAAAAAAATTTGTCATATAATCGAGTTGAATCGTGGTAAATGTATACTTAGAAAGAGGCTACAGAAGTGCTGTTGCATAAACAATATCTCGAAAACACGAAAAAGTCACTTGAGTCGTTGAATCCTGGAAGTCATATATATATAATTTATTATATTACGGTATAAAATGGATAAATGTCAGCATAGTGTTAAAATCTTGAAATCAAAAGACAAAGATCCTAGAGCCGTAATAAAATTCTTGTAGGAGAAACAAATCAGACATTGCGCGCTATTGTTGCGACAACAGTAGATAAGCAGGCCATCGATTTCACACTATCATTGTCGCGATGTGTAGCTCCGCGAAAATCACACATACACACATACATAGTAAGGGAACGAAATGCGAATAGCCTAGCTAGCAGCTTGGCGCGCACGTGATTCCGTCTCTTCGTGTGTTCTTCAAAATGCATTCTGCGAGAAAGTCTCTGACTCGCGAAATTGCGTTCCCGGAGAGAACGGGCTTTCTTTCTCTCTCCAGACAGGCTCTTCCGTGCGCGCACCTCTATTTCTTTTGTCGTAATACATGTTTTCTCTCTTTTTCGCAACCAGCTTTCTTTTCCCGCTGTTTCGCTATATAACGCTACCACCTTTTTATTTACCCCTTATACCTTCTGGCTTTGCCACTTAATTTTAACTAAACCTTATTAACTTTTGAGTGCATATAGCGCTGCAACGTCATGACAAATAAAGATTAGTAAACAAGTCGCCCAGGCGAGTCTGGTTCCGAAAACTATATATAACTCTCTATAAAACCTTCAGGCTTTTTACGTAATCTTTTTTAAGCTCATTTCAAAAACAAAACTTTACTTAAAAACTGCACTACCATATATATATATTCAATCTCAATATGTATATGCAAGCGCATGACATTGTTTAAAGCTTGTAGTTGAATTTTAAATAAACGTATGGTATGTATCTGTACACAGGCCGATAATATTGCAAACTAATTACTTGTACTCAAGAAAAATTACTTGAAAACTAGTTTATACGGGCCCTGTTGAAAACAAGATTTGATTCTCACTTTTTCACTGATGTCAAACGATAACTTCTAGATGCCCTGATAATATTTCTATGTAGTTTTATGCAATCCTAATAAATTGAACTTGTATTGTATTGCATGAAGTTCAAAAACAAAATTGCCTGACTAAGTAAGATGCAAATCTCGCAAGGCAGCGCGAAATTTAGAAAAAGGATGCTTTTTTGACCAATACGGATCGAGTGAAGATTACCCTGTATAAACCGAGTTTTAACCTGGGATCTTCACGCGAATTTTCGATGTTTGCATTTAAGACTTGCAAACGATTACAGTTACTAAAAAACAACATTTCCTAGCTTGGAAATGCTTTGAGGAGAGGTCTAAAAAAAACTACGATCGATATTCGTGAATTTTGTAAATATCAACAAAATCGACAGCAAACAACTGCAAACGGACTCACTTGAAACTTTTTCTCATAAAGCAACCAAATTCAACACTTATTAGGCGTTTATAATGTATGGGTGTCACAAATATTGTAAATAACAAGGGCGGTCCATGCTGGGCGACACTTTTTCGATAGCTAAAAAAAGTGATCTTTTACGGGTTGGCCTCCCATTCAGTTAATTAAAAAAATTAACGGTAATACATTGTATAACAGCCCCTATAAAAGGAAGCCAATCTCCAAATATTAGCAATATTTACGGCTTCTATTAAAAGTTATACCGATATTCGCTATGTATGTCTGTACTGGACGCATCTAATACAGATATTATTTACGTTGAATCAACGTTGAATCAAAGTGAATTAATAACAGTTATTTTCAATAGAGTGCGAATAAGTATACGCTAGATTTTTGTTGTTGTTAGTGAGTTATTATGACGTCTGGTTAAGTAGGAAATATCCTCGGTTAAGCTAGTTATGAATCTTGTTTCAGATGAAATTATATTCACTAGATTTTGCAAAATGATTACCTTTTACGTCACATGAAACGAATTGTCGGAGTCGACCCAATTTTATTTGCTTATTTGCATTGGAGAACAGAAAGCAAGTACAATGGGTCTCCTTTATTCCAGAGCGCTTGACGAAGTTAAATGACAATTTCCTTGAAAGTGAATTTTAGGTTGAGTGTAATAATGCAATATACATAATAACGCCTTGAAAAAGCGATACGCGAGAAAGCACATCCTCTACTGCTGCATGAAATATTAATGATGCTCCACTTGGTTTTCATTTACGCAGCTACGCCCAGGCTCGCTCCTTAAAAGCTCATTTTTATAAGCTTTTACAGTGTCGGATATCCTACTTTTAATATTATCTGAAGAAAAAATATGTATATTATCAACTATAGAAATATTAATTTAATATTACGTCAACGATGAAGAAGTTTATTGAAGATACAAAGAAACTTTAATCAATTTGCGCAATGCAGTTCCGCACATTGGGATTAATAAACGTTCAGTGAATGTTTCGTAGCAGCTCTGAATTAAGCAAGTAATTTCCGCGCAACATGTAAATTTTAGCAGGCATATAGTGAATGCAAGCGCTGCCTCTGTATATCCATGCCGCAGAATGTTTATGTGACAAATCTCACGAACTAATACAAATGAGCACTGCGTAAATGCTTTCATATTCCAGTGTAATCGAAACTCCACAGATGATTCCATTTTAGCTATATCCTTTTCACACAATCACGTGTCGCCTATTCAATTTATAATAAAAATGCGTGACCTACAATGTAATGCATAGTTGATACGTTGATAAAATAAACATTTATATCTTCATCTTAATTGTTATTGAATAATATGACTTTAGATTCAGTCAAACGCACGAGAATTAGGAGTTGATAAATTAATGTTTTGATGTGGGTACTTGAAAAGATATATGACAGCTTTTGTTAAATTTTATTATTGTCTACAATATCAATAGTTACACTTGAACTAAACGTGTGTTCATTACTGGTATTATAGGTTACATAGCGATCATGGTCGCGATGACATACTGCTTCATTCTCCATCGATTTTCATTTGTTAGAATAGTAATTTTAGTTGCAAGTGACGTTTAAAAAGCCAGTTCATCATCAATAAGGGTGAATAATTAAAACAAATAAAGAGCGAGAGAGAATAGGCGTCCTCTCGGGTGGATGATGAAGGGTGCAAACGAAGTCATTATAATGATCGGAGAACGTTGCGTTAACGGAGAAAGCAGAGCGACGGAGGGATCATCCGAGCTGATGCAGCGTCAGAGCAGCAGCAGCAGCAGCAGCAGCACATCGACGAATTTCTGTAATCCGATAGGTTGGGCTTTCCTAGCGGCTATATCCCCTATAGCTATATATAGCCGCTAGCGGTAACTCATCCATGGCTGTCGACTGCAGTGCCCAGACGTCGCAGCAAACGAGCCTCGAGAGCACTAAGGCAGAAGCAGCAGCGCAGCGTCGTCGCACGGTTCGCACCAGCCGAGAGAGGCCTCGGTTGCTTGCCGGCGCGCCGCACCATCAGCCAGCGGGAGCTGGGGATCGAGCCATTACGAGGACGAGGCTGCATCGCCGAGCCATTACTTGGTTTACTGTTTACGTTAAGTGCATTGGCTATATGCTGGAACGCCCGCAATAACCGCCTGCTTCGGCTTTCCCCAATATACATATTCGTACGCGCGACGACGACGGTGCAGGCGGCGACGCGCCTCTATGTCTATAGAGACTATACACCTATAACAGCAGTGGCTCGCACACCGATGCAGGCAAGGTGAATGTGGAAAGCGATTTTCCGGAGAATCCTCCTCGGCTGTGTTCTATACTGCGCCGACTGCAGCAGCAGCAGCTTCGCTATCTTGCTCGTACACGGCCGCCCCACAGAGACAGCAGGCCTCCGCATGAGCTTATTTACTGTAGTGTTTGTATGTGTGTGTATATATATATATATATGCAGTCAGCATGTTTGCGCGTTCGAGGCAGCTGATAGCTCCATGCCGCTCTCTCTCTCCTTACTATACTGTCTGAATAGCATATGTTGATTGAACTCCGCGCGCTTCTTGGCGAATTTCGACTTACTGATGATGGCCGACCGAGCCATTGCGACTCCGCGCGTGTGTATTATATATACGTATACGCCGCGCGGTTTCGTTGCTGAAATAGCCCAATCAATTCCGATCGTCAACTTCTGCAATTTCGAAAGCCTCTGCAGCCGCTATACGCGCCGCGGAGGAGGCAGTTTCGCCGCGCTGGAAGCCGCGCGTCCAAGTCATCTCGGAACTTTCTTCATTATTTCCTCGAATGAGAGCCTCCCAGAGCGTAGGCTTTCCTCATTAAGCCACGTAAAAGCGGAATTGAGAGCCGTCTTTAACATAAGGCTTTCGGCGGGACTAGGAGGACCATCGTCAACTCGGAAAGTTGCGATTTCAATCTATAACTAGTATAGCCGCGACGCTCGTCCGAATCCTCCCTACGAAATTTCTAAAAATTTATACAATGCCTCCAAGCTTCAAAATGAAAATCTATAATATTATAACAATCGCGACACATTGACAAATAACGTTTCGTACGATATGATCAAATTTCTTCCTTAAAACAGGCAAAGAATTATCAACCATTCTTATGCATTTTAAATCGCGTTGATATAAATGATGAGTTAAAAAATAACGACTCTGCCTGCCATTATTTGAGTGCATACAATCGCCCTATTACATTTTCCGCACATAAATAATAATAAACATCGTTCGTGTATAAATATATCAGTCTCAGCAGATTCTTCCTCATCACACGATGCGAGACGAGCATGAAATAAAAACTTAACTATATAGCATTCTAATATTAAAGTTCATTTCGTTTTATGAGATCGTAAAGTCCACATGTATTCCAGTATGGCTGTACTGCAGAATAGTATGTGGCTTTACGCCCGTGGCCAAAGCTTGCACCGTCCTAGGCGCGAACTGCGCTGCAGAAAATATACCGGTATATAACGCCAACCCGCCATTCGCGCGCCTTCTTCTATTCCGCGCGGCTATCAATTGCTCTTTTCTCTGATGTGATCTTTCCATATACCTATATTGTGTAGCTGAAAGCTAGTGAATCTTTCGATTCGCTCTGATCTACCTGGAAAATTGGAGTATTTCCTTTATGATTCTGACACTGGCCTAGCGACCTCTGCAAATAGTCTGCAGTAGTCTGCGTATCTATACGTATACGTTTCGACACGACAAAGGGCCAAACATGGGCGACTGGCTGCAGGCGATACGTGATGAATTTCAGCTATATAGATGCTTTGAAGCGAATTTTTCTTGAAATTTATGTTTCCCGAGTGGCTGGTATAGCTTCTCCCGACCGCAAGGTCCAGTAGTTCTCCATCCTCATGACTCGAACTGAGGAATCCGAAACACTTACTTTTATTGGATGTTTTCTTTATGGAATTTGCTTAGCTCTGAAAAAAAGCAAGAGTCTGCGCTACGTTCCTTTCATAAAAATATTTCCCTCGAAATTTCTTGTTTTCAAATTAAATATTTCTAAACATTTCTCATCGATCCTATATACCATTTATTTTAGTCATTTATTGTGAATAAATCTGAATTATATATTGTAATACTAAATATAAACACTCAATACATCATTATGTTCAAACGTTCAAATTATTATGCAGTATAGAATTCGAGAGGTCAAAGATTGAAAATACCTATGCAAATTTGACACTGTATAGTCGAGAAATTAGTTATTAACATTTCTGGCTAAAATTACAAAGCAAAGTTCGTATTCGTTTAGATAGAGCGAATAAAGGGAGAAAAATTTATGCAAATTTATTGTCGCTAAAGTGAAACTATTCGAGAACACTAAAAATGCTTTTCGCACCCCAAGCTGGAATAGCATACGTTAAGCCTCTGCAGGAAGGAAAGGAGGGGTTGGGTTAGTGCGGGCACGTGGGTGTCGTCGTCCTTGAACCCTTTCTCGGCAATAAACTCGAAAATCATGTAATAATCCAGGCACCCTCGCGGCATTCAGTCGCTCGCGGTCCTCGCGCGTGCAACTGCACGACTACGGCGAACCGTAACCCTCTCCACTCGGCTTTCCCCTTCCCTTCAGCCCCTCCCGGCACGCATACTCGAGCTTTCTTTCTCCGGATCTCTGCATCATAGAGAACGCGTGTGCCCCTCTAGTAAGCAATATCTGGCGGAATTAGTTGTCGCCTGGATGTAGCGAGGTTAAAGGGGTTGCTAGACAACTGGTTAAAAGGATTATCCTTGCTTACGTTCACCCGACTCGACTAATGCTGCACGCATTATTAAATCATTCTCGACGCCGCCCGCGCCGCGCCGTAGAGAGTATACACAGTGTGTGTGTGTAGTGTAGGCTCTGCGTCTTTTCCCCCTGCCCGCTATATATTCAGCAACTGCTCTCGTAACTATCTTGGAAGCGCAAACCTACTTGATAAATTTCATTTACCTGACTCTGGGGATCAAAAGCCAAAACCGAGGCGACGCGTGTACTGTGCCAACCTGAAGAGATTCTCAAAAATCCTGCGCTTATACTCGCGCAAATTGTTTTATAATCACACCGGCGCCGGAATAGCGCGGCATAACTTATTTAGCCTTGTAGTCGCGTTGCCAACATGAGCTTTGTAACGCTAAATTACCATTTCAAACTCGTTACTTAATTTCGTACCTCATTATTATGCTGAAATAATTGTGTTGTGGCAATTTACAGTATACTCACTAATATACGCTAATATGATGTAAATTCAAATTTTCCAAAGTCAATTTAGTTTTGTTGTTTTTTTTTTAAGAGAGATCTCCACATCCACCATCTGTATTTTAAGCTTCTCCTGGTAAAAAGTTGTTGTGGCATCGAGTTTTTAAGCTGATCCAAAATAAAAAAATAATATACATACTATTTCCCGATGTATATTCTTACACTTAATAAAAAATAAATTAAATTCAAAGTAGTATATTTTATATATTGAAAAATATATATTTTAGTTTAGAATATGCTAAACTAGCGTGAGGGAAACTGTATGCCAACAAATTGGCAGCGGTATTTTATTTCAGGTGTTTATTAATAAATGTAAACGATAGCGGAATTATAAAATCCAATAGATAACCTACTAACCTAACATGAATAAATCAAAACTAACAGTAGTAGTAAATTGGTCCATTCGTTAAAGTTATAAAGCGCGGTCTGACTGTCTGCGGAAGCAATCGAAACACGTCAATTGGAAATTTGTGCATGTGATAAAATCTTGCTCATAACTTTTACACGAGTCTGGCAGTATAAATGGACCTGCGCGTATCACATTCTGCGATACTAGCGAGCGACTTTTGCATTCTTTCGTCCTATGTTCTCTTCAGTATTTCATTTTTTATCCTTCTCTTTCATCACTTCGACTTGCACTAAATCAAAAATTACAATGAAAGAAACTTTACTAGAAAAAGGCGAAACTTTATGTATAAAAGAACTTGAAAGGTAAAACAGGCTGTACTCATATGCCCATCATGTCGTGATCCCCTTACGCATCGCAGCTTTATGAGTACAGCCATTGTGTCTGTGATGTTCGCCGTGTTCGCTGAACCTTCAGAATTCAGGTGCAATGTAATGATGCTCTTCTCTTTCCAACCGCAGGACTTCGCTTCGACTTCTACATACTGTATGTTCTGCAGGTCTACTGTTGATTCTGATATAATTTTATGTAGATGGATTGACAATAAAATAACGCAAAATAAAATTTTTCTTTCATGTTAATAAAAAACTGAAAACATAAATGTCATTGGTTGCGCTTACGTAGACAAATACTTTTCATAAATAATACTTATAGCTGTAATTTTCACAAGCCACATGTACGTGTAACTAGAATCGAAAAGAAAAACGGATTTGAGTAACCATACAATCACGATGTGGTTTGCATGAATGTATAGCAAAAGGTACACGCATATGTGTTGAAGAATCTCTTATTCTATAGTATGCAGAAGCGCTCGAACGTTGAAGCGGGCCGCGTGTTAATCTAAGTTTAGTCATTTTTACGAGGCAGTAAAATGCGTTCTTATACGACTTACACCGCACGGCTTGATGGAAGCTAGAGCGAAAGAACGATGAAAGACCGCGTTTTCTTGTTCCTTGACTTTTGCAAATAACTTGCATTAACTTACTGCGACATTTCTTTAGTCTTTTATTAAGGATTTGTAGACTTTTATCTTTTCGTACGGCAAGTTATTACATAAAAGAGACAGTTTTACGAAAATTTCTCACATTATTATTATTATTATTATTATTATTATTTATTACCAGAAAAAAGATATAATTACATAAAAATTACAAAATAACGTTCTACGCAATTACCTACAGAGGTAAACACATTTGAAACTTAATTCTATCTTAAAACAAATTATTAACATTTTATATGATTTATATATTGTTACAGTTTTTATTCTTGTAAAAAGTGACGGGACTCGGACGCGAACCTCGAATCTCCGACTTGCAAGTCGGACACTCTACCGCCGTTGCCACAGCCGCCACCGACAATGCACTTTTCGAATCGGTCTCTTATTGCAATTAGACACCCGTGACGTTTCTACACGTAACAATATTTTAATTTAAATAAAAATTATTAAATTATTGTATAATAAAAATGCTGAAGGATAGCTTTACAGTTTTGATCTTAACATTTTTGTAGGATTTTAGAGTAAGTTCGGATATTCCGAGCGTACAAGCGAACTAACCTACTCCGCTGCTATAAGAGTAAGCGCGCGAGGGCGAGGGGTCAAATTTTGTCGAGCCGTCTAGTCGACTACTCATGTGTGTATTCTTGTGTGTGATTAGTATACAGTATGTATACATCAACACTATTTATTCCACATCATTCCCACGTTATTACATTTGGCGACGAGGTAAACTAAGAAGAAATATGGCTGTGCATCAAGATGTCCAATACAGAAGATTATCGCATGGATACTTCTGAATTTGAAGAAACAACGGTTGATATTGGCAGAAGCAAGACAGCAGCAGCGGCCCAGGCTTTGTTGGACTTACAGAAAAAGCAATCTGTGTCATCGGCGACTACGTCGACCGGAGAATACGCTTCCTGCAGGAGGAAGCAAAGACACAGAAATGACGGACAAACAGGTTATAAACATGAGAGCCAGTTTAGGTGCAATACGTGAATTCAAGCCTGCGGATGATTGGAACGTTTTACGAAGAACGCTTAGAGCAGTGCTTAATTGCAAATTGTGTGCAAGACAATAGAAAAGTTTCGGTGCTATTAACTAGTATCGGCGAAGTAGCTTATAAAACGCTAAGGGATCTTTGTGATCCGAAATTGCCGAAGAATAAAACGTAGACTGAGTTGTGTGGGATTTTGAAGAAGCAGTTTTCACCTCGCATTTCAGTATTCAAAGAACGTAAGAGTTCTATGATTTAAAGCAGGATGGCGGTGAAACCATTAGTTTATGGTACGCTAGAGTAAAAAAGGGCGCCGTAAATTGTGAATTTGGTGCTATTTTAGAAGATAGGTTAAAAGACAAATTTGTGACGGGTTTAAAACATGAAAAAATCTTGGATAGAATCTGCGAAGAAAGTCACACGGCGACACTAAAGGACATTTTAGAAATTGCGTCGAAAAAAGAAGCGACGATTGAAGCGGTAACAACGCCAATGACGAGGGAGGCGGCGAGTGTAAACAAAATTTCTGAGAAGCCGAAAACTAGCTACGGCAAAGGGGGAGAAAAAGGCGAAAACTACGCAGCTAGAACGAGACAATCGACGAATGAAGAAGTGAAGTATTTTCATTGCGGTGGTGTTAACCACAATTTTTCTCGCTGTAAGTATCGCACTTATCGATGTTCGAAATGCGGATAGACAAGTCACTTACAGGCGGTTTGTAAGAAACAAGGTCAGGATAGTAAACAGAGTAATGAAAAAAGGGATACAAATAAAAGCGGTACAAATTTTATTGATAAAGAAGATGGCGATGTCTTAGAAAATAATTTTTTAAATTTGTATTCAGTAGCGAGCGTCAGTCAAACTATCTTAGTGGATACAATTATTCGTTCAAGCATGTAAAGGGTATGGCAAACGGCGGAGCAGACAGGTTGTCTGGACTTCCACTTATGTTGCAGGAAAAAGAAGCTGAGGTGACCAAAAAGATTATTTTAATTTTTTTGTGGAAGAACAGTTTTGGTTGCACCCAGGTGTGCGGGTTTTCCTTAGCTATCAGCTGTTGAGAAGGAGACTGTGGACTGAGTGAAGGATGGAGAAAAAGCACCGGTCTTGAAATGAATGCGGAGAAGTAACATCAAATACAATTTATTTCTAAGCTTAATAAGTCTTGATTCGGTAAAAAACTAGATATGAGTGGACACTTGAGTGAGTGAGTGAGGTCTGCTTATCGAGAGGCCTAGACTCGTTCTGATCGAAATTCCTGTCTCCGTTGGGATGCCTCACCTGAGACTCCTTACACGTGGGAGAAATGATGGTTGCTGACTCGGCTCGTCAGTAGAGCGCTCTCGGCTGCAGCAGCTGTTTGCACCTCGAGCGCGGGGCTGGCGGCTGTAGTTACGTCGCCACACAGTTACGAATAGATGCTAAGTCATTAAAGATAGCTACGAGAACAGATCAATTTTTAAGTACAGTATTATTGTATGCGATTACTGAATGGCCTGATAAATTCAGAGACGAATTAAAACCATTCTATTTAAGAAAACATGAGATTAGTGTAGAGAATGTATTGCTTTTCTGGGGATATAGAGTCATTATTCCTGACAAATGTAAAGAAGGTATTTTAAACGAGATTCATGCTACACATTTTGGCGCTAGCAAGATGAAAATGCTTTCTAGGCAGTATTTTTGGTATCCAAAATTGGATAGTGAGTTAGAGAACTTAGCAAAAAGTTGTGATGTGTGTAGAAGAAATGCAAATAACCCTAACAAAGCAACTCTACTCAAATTCGAAGAAACGAAGCAATCTTTCGAAAGGGTGCATATAGACTTTTTAGGACCATTTGAGGGTTGTACTTATTTGATTGTAACTGATGCGTTTTCTAAATGGCAAGAAGTTTCTGAAGTGAAAAAGTGTGATGCTATAGGAACTGTAAAGAATATGAGGGACTATTGCGCGCATTATGGTTTGCCAAAGAAAATTGTATTTGATAACGGAGGATAGTTTACGTTGGAAGAATTTCAAAAATGGATAAATGTAAACGGAATTAAACATGTCAGAACAGCACCTGTATATCCCTTTTGTGGAGAGTGTGAGATAGCCCGCTATCCTTTAGTGACTTTGCGAAACCAAAACACCAGCCCGGACCTGTTTATCGCATCACATCGGGCTGGGTCCTGTTAACCTTAGCTCTTTTCGCCATCCTCTTCTTTTCGCCGTTTTTGTACGTCCCCTGTCCGCTGCGGCGATTAGGGGTTCAGGAGTGAATCGTCCCTCGGTGTGCTGCTTTGTTGGGTCCTGACTAGAATCCCTTCCTTTTTCTGGCGGCCTCGAGGCCTGCGCGGAAAACTTTACATGTTCAGGAGCCAGCTACGTGGCCGCATTGCTCCAGTGGATCACCGGCGTCCGCGCAAAGGAAGCACTGCTCTGCTTCCCTGGCACACTCCTTGAT
>UCOJ01001409.1:0-31534 GCA_900474305.1 Cecidostiba fungosa | reverse complement strand
GCGCCAAACAGTTACGTGTAAATCAAATGAGGTGGCGAAAATTGGAACTCAAATAATTAGGGTGAAATGCATTGCTCTTATGGGAGGTCTTACCAAGGCCAATTCTCGTACATAAATTCTCGCTGAAATCTCCCGGGAAAGATGGATAAGAGCATCAGAGATTGCCGCGCATGAAGCGACTTATCGAGCAAATTGGAAACCCGCGAACTATAGTATACGACGACGCGTCGTCTGCTCGCGTCAGAGATCGAGCGTCGCTGATAATCCCAAGCTTCAGTGCAACAAACAGCATCAGCAGCAGCTCGATCGCGCGGGAAAGAATAATCGAGGTGCTTTGCCCGGGGATTCCCCGGTATCCCTAAGCATCTATACCTGCAACTCAGCGTTTTTACCTCTAGCTAGTCATTAAAGCGAGGCAGGCGCAGGAAAAAGCACCAAAGAATCGTCTTAAAATATCACATTCGTCGCGCAAAGACGCAATTACGCGGGTTTTAGTACTATAGCCACTCTTGCGCGACTGACCAGAAAAACGATGAAAAAAAAAGAACTAGTGGCATGCATCAAGCGGTAGGGAAAAAAAGAGCCACTGCGGCAATGTATACACTCGGCAGCTCACATGACAGAGCGTATAAGAGCGGCGAAGCTCGCAAACACGCGACAGAGGGATGCCGAGGAAAAAGCACAGCGAGATAGGCAAGAAGTGCATATAGCGTGTGTATACGTGTTGTATGCAGTACACAGTATATAGAAGAGGATAAAGACAGAGGGAGAGGTGGAAAATGAAAAAGAGAGAAGGCGCGTAACGAGTGGGCGAAGTGCTCGTTAAAACTTGCGAGGCGTGAATATTTCGCGGCAGTGGCGAGCCGGAAACTTTTTCCACCCGACGGACGGACGGACGTCTATGATGCTGTGTGCGCCGGTAATGACGGGAGCTGCGATGAGTAATAATAAAAAGCCGACCAACTCGCCACTGCCAGCTGTGTGTAAGCATCGTATCTGAAGAAGCGCTTCCTTTCTTGCTCTCGTACTCTGCGATAGTAGTTGTTTAGAAGAGCTGCGTTCCTCTTTCTCTCTCTGACGTTTGACTCATCTCCCGCCGCACGTCCAGCTAAAAACACAAAAATGATATATAATTAAAGATGAAAATTTATACCGAAAAGCCTGCTGAGAGATTTCAAAGACCAGGTCGAATGTCTTCGACAGAATTTGATGGTATTTAATAACGAAATCCAAGTTAGAGGTCTCCCTGAATATTCAAGACCGGCATTGATTATTCACAGCCGGCGTAAACAATCGCTCTCGCGACACCGGCTCTTCTTTTATTAGCGTCCCCTTTAATCGCGCGAAATTTTCATTATTCATGGCCGTAATCGAATTAGAGCCCTGTGCTCTCTCTCTCTCCTTTCACCTGTCGCGGCCAGCCGAGATTTGAATTTCTAAGGGGGGGACGTTCGCTTCCGTTCGTTCGTTCGGGCTTTTTTCCTCTTCTTCTTTTGTCGGTGCAGCCACGCTCATTCTCATGGAGATTAAGCTTTTCGCCGGACAACTTCTGACTTTCGCCTCTCCGCGGCGCTGCTCCTTTTCTCAGATATATATAGGTATACACCACGCTGCGCCCTCTTTTTTTGCTAGATGTCGCTGGCAGCTTCTTCTTATTCTTCTGATCCTCGTCCTTTTTTCCTTCTTCTTCTTCTTCTTCTTCTTCTTGGGTTCTGCTTTTTGTTCGGCTTCTTTTGCAGGCCGACTGCGATCGCGCCGCTGACTGCTGATTGATGAAGTCTTAACTTATTCTATTAAAAGTTTAACGCGACGCGTTCCGGACTGGGTTACGGAGCTATGTATATATATAGAGTCGACGAATTTCACTGAGATTTTTGCCTTTCCAGATGTGCACAATTTATTTGTCGACCGCATCCGAACGAAAAAACAAGTTTAATATAAACCCGTTGAAAAAAACTAATCCAAAGCATCACAGTAGTCCGGCATATACATTATACATTTCCTTTGCAAAAAGCCTCTGCGAAAAGCGCGAAAATTGCATCCGGCAAGCGCAACTGCACTCGGTATAAGCAATCGCAATCCGCGTCGGTTAAAAAGCTCCAGCTCCCCGATAAAAGCGCGCGTATATATACGACTCGGCGGCCTTTGATCCCCCGGATTTATTAGCCTTAAAGCGCGTCGATCCCTCTCGCACTCGGTCTTTCTCTTTCTATCTCGCGGTTTTTACGCCGATCGGTGACGAGAAGAGAAAAAAAGAGAGAGAGAGAGAGAGATGGTTCGCTCGTGTTTGGCTTTATTTCGGGATTTACGAGGCGAAAGAGAGAAAGAGAGAGATACGCGATCTCTTATCTTTACGGCATCTCCGCGAAAGGATTCCCGTTCAGTTCCCTCCTTTTTCTCTCGCAACACAGCCCCGGCGTTAATGGTCGAAATTAGGGTGTTTCCTGCCCTTCTTTACGCGCCCCTCTACGTTATTTTCCCCCGCGCATGCGGTGAAGCTAAAATATATCGTGCGCGTATATTCCTATTATACACCATGTAAATCGGCTATATTTACTATAACACATAGCTCCTATCGATGAAAAAATAAAATACACATTTTGAGAGCGAATAATGCTTTAATGATATTTATGAAAAGAGAGAGCCGTCCGCGCATCATGAAAAAGCTCAAAGTGCAATCGATGCGAGAAAGACGGCCGGACGTGCAGCAGCAGCAGCAGCAGTGGCGTATCTCGGCATTTCCCTGAGGGACGCTAAACTTTCGCGTACATCCAGGAGCCGATGTCCCTCGACGCCACCTGTCTTCATCTTCACCTCTCCCGCTCTGTTTTCTTCCTCTTGTTGTTTCGCCGGCTCTACTTTTTCTCACACCCTATACACTGTGTCCTGTGTGTATATATACCGTCTTTTATTCGAACTGGGAAAAGTCGCGCGACTATATATACTTTTGCTGGCCCTTTTTTCCTTCACGGAGTTTCTCTTTGCCGTGTGTTGTCGCTGCTGATACTCTCTTCATGTGTGTGATGCTTTTTTTTTTTTTTTTTCGTTTCGGTGTATCAGCGCGAAGAATATTTGTGAGAGTGCGAGGTCGATATCGGTGATGCTCAGTCAACTGTTGCTCGTGAATTGGCGCGGATACAGCGCGCTGGATGTTATTTGTTCGCTTCATTGTTTGTCCGCCTCGAATGTTTGCCTGCAAACAATTGTTATTTTCTACTGTATAGAGAATCGGAAATGAGCATTTGCATGTTGGCGGCATCATTATTATATTAATTAATACTGTATATACATTTGGAAATCGTATTTGGTGCTCGTTTACACCGAGAATGTATGAATACATCACTGCTGTTGATAAATTATATATATAACGAGTTTAATGAAAATGTACGCTATATACTTTTTTATTCGCGTTTGGAATTCAATTACTCGTTGAATTTGCAAAATGAAACTCCAGCCGAGTCTATACATTTTGCGCAACCGATTTCGAAAAACACAAATATATCTGCAAAATACACGAGCAAACGCAACAGCCGACACTCCGAATCGTCGCTATATATACAGACCGAAAGCTCTATATAGTCGACGTCGAGCAAACCACAGCCGGCTTTTCCCCCCTCTGAACTTGGCGTTTTACAGGCAAAGTTCGCCGGTCGTTTAATCCTTTTCGCGCAAATGTTGACTGTACGCGGTCCCTCCCTATACCCAAGAAAAACAGCAACGAGAGAGAGAGAGTCGATTCTTGCAACTCGCTAAACTGCCGTGTATACAAGGACGATTGATGGCCGGATGCTGCGTTGATCTTTTCCACTTGCCCGTTTCGCATCTATTACTCGCTCTCCTGTTTTCCAATTCGTTTTTTTTTCATTTATAAATCCAAACGCGACGACGTTGTACTTTCTGCAATAATATTTGCTCGACCTCTACGTATAACATTAGGTGAGCTCGTTATTCGCTGGAAAATTGTTTGTTTGCTTTCCTCGAAACGCGTATATAGTGTCGCATGAAAGATTGCTCGAAATCTAAATAGCCTCTCTCCTGCAAAAACAGCGAAACGAGAAGCGGAAGGGCAAATTCTCGTCAGCGCAGCGAATAACCCCCCGCAATATTTCAACGCAGTAGTGTACATATATATATAGCTTAATATAAGAAATCCCGAAGAAAACGCCTAAGCTCATAACGAAGCGCGATTTTTCCTCCGTGTCAAACGGAGCGTGTAGACGGAAAAGAAACTTCGTGGCCGATTACCCGCGCGACAAATATATTTATGAACGGAAACGAGCCGCGACCGCGACGGCCTTTTAATCCCCGAGCTTCTGCTGCCAAGTTTATATATTCTTTCTCTCTCTCTCTCTCTCTTCTTGCACGCCGGCGTCTGCTGCTGCTACATCTCTGGCGACGCGTTTTGCTTTCTCTCGGATTTACGGGGGCGACTTGTTTTGCGCGGTAGGTCTGCGGCTGACGGCTGACAACGACGATGCGCCGCCCTATAGCTTGACACGCTGATTATTTCTGTGGATATGTGTAAACGCACCGGCGACGTGTTACACACGGCCGATATGGAATATAGAAATTCGAGGGGGTAAGTTATTACCGGGAAATCAGGGGAAATCTGTGCGCTCGGCCCGTCGATTGCAACTGTCTGTTACTACTGATTTTGCGGCTGCACTCGCTCGAGGCTCTGCTTGCTCTGGAATGTGACGGGTTATCCCGCAAATGTTTGCGGAAATATGTTTCGCGCCGAGAGGAATTTTGAGATTCATTTCGCATTCTGCCCTTCATTCCGATAGTTTTACTCCTACGTACGTACGCTCGATTTTTTTATTTTAATATTTTATGGCGATTTGAACTGTTCACCAAAAATTACCATAGCGACAAGAATTCGAATAACCCATAGCTGGGCTACTCCTGTGTCCAACTCGACACAGCTTACCCCACCACTCCAGCCTTGATTTCATGTTATTGAAAAGTACTCTTGATCTGCTTTCAGGTACCATCGGACTACATAATTCGCCACCCGGAGCAAAAGCCGATCAAAGGCCAGGGCACGCCGAACAGTCTGGGCCTGCGCTTCGAGATGGAGTCGCGTCATGGTGCTAGTCTACTGCGGATCCGTTGCGTAGCTCATGTGGGTTCTCGCCGCTACGAAACCGAGCGCACCATCCAACTGGCCCACGCCAACAACCAGCGTTTCAGCGCCGGCGATCTGCGCAGCGTCAGCAGCGCCACCTATGCTAGCACCGCGCTCGTATTGCTCCTGACGACGGCGCTCGCGACGTGACCTGCTGGACAGACAGGCTCGATGCGTGATTAGGAGCGTTATGACCTAACCTAGATTACTGTGCGAGTTTTGAGGTTAGAGTTTAAGGGATATGGTTTGTAAATTCGTCTACGAGTGTGCGAGTGATTTCAAGGTTATGGTACGGTTACATATATAGGTTAGGATCGTAGAGAGGGCGCTTCGGGGCTCTCGAAGCGCATGAAAGTATTATGTACACAGACACACGCTCTCATGTATGTGAGACGGTTAAGATATATCAAGGGTGCGCAGGTAATTGAGTATATTGTTATACGGATGAATGCGTTACAAGTCGGGTTATGCGAAATCCTCTTTGCTGTCCATCGTTAACTTGAATATACTTAATATATAATAAAATTAAACAATGACGAGAGAGAGAGAGCCATTTTTAACGATACGAAGTATATTATACATAATTTTTGTAAATAAATTTCATTGTAAAAATGATGATGATGATTATCAGTTGTGGAGGTGAACCGCAGAATTGGTAATTAGGACATTCCTGTTATTGATTGTATATGTATTAAGGGTATCACGTGAGGATTAGTGTGTAATTAATTTACGAGGGGTTTGCGTAAATATAGCTTGTAATAAGGATTGTACAAAAGTAAACGGACAAAAAAAACATTACAGCATTCCTATTTTGTAGCTTCGATGAAGGATTTGTTTGATGTCTAATCTATAGGTAAAATCGACACTACGGCCAACTAATTTCCTTTAAATCTATATATTATATGAAAAAACAGAATTTAACCCACGCAAACTAGAGCCTCTCGAAACGAGGGTTTTCTAGTGAACTCGAGAGAAATACATACAAAAAAGAACGTTTTCTTCATAATTAGAAGAAAAAAAAAAGAAAGTTTACACTTCCAAAGCGTTAACACCGTGTATGCATAGTAAGCGAGAAATTCTACTAATAAGAGTGGCCCTTCATCGGGTCGAATTCTGAAAAAGTATGTCGAGAGCCCGGAGATCGTTATATACGGAGAGAGCTTTCATAATCGATGAAAGAGCGGAGGCGCAAATTCAATTTATGCTTTTCCTTATTTAATATAAACGCCGGGCAGAAAAATCGAGGACCCGTTAGGGAGAAAATTAAATTTAGCGAATATTCGTTGAGACGCGAGAAATATCCTATATCCGCGCGCATTGATTTTTGAAAACTATAGCTATATACATACGCTCTTGCGAGATACAAACTTTCCGCTCGTGTAATATTATTATTATTATTATTATTATTATTATTATTATTAAAATTCTACGAAATATTTATTTTAATAGAAAAAGATTCGAGAAAACAGTTATTGTCAGCCTCATTGTTTTGTTTCGTTGTGTAAGCTTGCCTTTTGTATATACCTACATTTCAAAAAAATATGCATGATAACGAGGCGAACAGCTTCACAGAGAGTAAATGTTAAATTCAACGTAATATTTTTATATATAAGTATAACATCGTTTCTTCCTGGAAAAAATAAATAATCAAAAAGTAATCATTGTTTTCAATCAAAAGTACGCAATTATACCGAAGAAAAAAAAGCACGCATTGTAATAAAAAAAGTTAAATAATACGATCGTACATAAAAGTATCTATATGATATAATATATGAATAAAGAAATATACGTCTATGTAAATAACAGCGCACTCCATTAAAAGCAAAGTAACCGAATAATAAGCGCAAACGTCGCGCCGCACATTCTCCATATATATAATTGCGACAAAAATCTCGTATCACTACCTCAGCGAGAGATTCTTCTTTCTAAAAAGTGTATCCATCTTTATATAACACCGGCCGTCATATCGCCCGGTGAGAATTACGAGAAGAACTATATATACGAGCTTCTCTCCCTCGAGGGAGAGTATGGCGAGTTATCGACGACGACGACGTCGCGGTCGCGAAGGGAAATGTGCGGCCGAGGAGTGTATGAGAAGAGACGACGTGCGAGAAATTGGCCGAAGGGAAAGGAAGAGCTTTTCTTTTTGTTCGTGACTCGTTTTTTGCAAAATTACTTTTCAAACCTGTCGTACATATCGAGTCGCATATACCTGATCTTTTATATATAATACACTTACGCAACAATATATACTTTTAAACATTTGTGTGTGTGTGTGTGTAGTTGAGTTTGCGTAAAGAGAAAAAAGAAAACCGAAATCGGCACGTCTGCGCGCAATCACACAGTTCCACTCGTTAAGCGGGGCAGCGGCGCAGGATTTTATTGCCATTAACTTTTCGCGACAACGTCCTCCCCATATACCAACGTATACGTATATATACACAGAAAGAGAGAGAGAAAGAAAGAGCCTTATTATATATCGCGAGGCGCGTTACGTCAGGCGCAATTTACGTCCGAGTGCATCCGGCGTCTAATTCATCACCGAATTCTAGGTATATATGGTAGGAAAGTTTCACGGGGACGACGACGACGACTCGGCTCTTCCCTCCCTTTGGCTCGCGCAAAACGTGCGTCTCTCTGCGGGTACCTATACATATATATGTACAGCGTGTGTGTGATATAGTTGAACCTTGCTGCTTTTCACGTCGAACAGGGAATGAGTTGAGTTTCGTGTCTGGTTATATATTATTGTCTCAATATTGGATTTTCATATTTTCACTGCCATCTGTTTATATATAACTTCCCGTAATAACTGCCAGTATCAAAAAGTTTATTTAGCATGATTTTATCGATATAACAATTATTAGACATCAGCGAGGTTTGACTATAGCGCGAATGCGATTTTCTAGGCACCGTAATAGTAATCATTAAAAAAAAGAACTCTCCCCGCGTCGAGGATGCGCGACGTTAAAAATCCAAAAAAAAGAAGAATAGTTTCGATTCTAAGCGACAAGTCAAAAAAAGAAATGTAAATTATTAAACCCGACGATATAAATTACTATGTTGATTGCGATTATGAAGAGTAATTTTAAGCATCAGGGCAGGATGCGAAGCTGGCATCACGAATAACAGATCGCAAATAAATATATTGTATACTCAGATTACGGCAGTTGCATATATGTAAGAGATATTATGATCATTCGAATAATCCGCACGTTTGTTTCGATGGCTCAAATAAGACAAGTTAATTTTCCTATGTGTCGATCGGAAGGTGTACGCAATAAAGCCAAGGTCTTGCGTTTCCCCGGAAAAACCACTGCGTTTTTTACCTGCAAAATTGTCGATTCGAATTGTTGTTCCCAGAATAATACGAGAGAGAGATAAATATGCACATATATATACGAGAGCGAGAGAACGAAACACTTTTATCTCTGTGATGATAAGAATCACGTGAATTTCCGCGCCATTTTTCGTGTACTGAAAGAGAAAACCAAAACTATGGAAAAAATAAATTATACGAATAACATAAAACGTACATGCTGTAATTCATTTACCAAATCCCCTGCAAGAGTAGCACAGCACACGCAGAAATTTGCAGTATCGCCTTTTCAAAAGGAGAACTTCAATCTCGCCGAGAGAAAGACAAAAAAGACTCGACGAGACGCCGGGAAGAAGTAGATAAAGGGAGATCAGGGGGTCGGACAAAGAAAAATACGGGCAGATTAAAGGAAGTGGCGAGCGGAAAGAGGCGGAAGCTATACGGACAAGGAGAAATGGAGTTGGCGCAAAGGGTTTAGAGGATGCGAGCAAGAGAGAGAGAGAGAGAGAGAGGCCGAGCAGATTTACACGCGGGATGAATGCTCCCGTTAAGTGGATGCCGCTGTTCGACCATTTCTTACTTTTATTTTGCTGCTGCTGTTGCTGACCCTTTCTTCGGGATTTGAATTATACTTTTATTGCGTATATATTATAGTTCTCATGTGATTTATTATTTTACTGATGCTTTTAATTTTACGTTTTGAGAATGCCGAGGGAGCTTCGTCAATATCTAAATTATTATAAATCAATTCTGAATGTGAATTGCGCGATCGAAAGCTTCATTATTATTATACTGAAGCTGAATTAGCTTTTATCGTAAAATAGAAAATCAAACCCAATTCATTGATTAAACATCCACTGATATTGGAATCAAAGTTCAATTTATTACTATAATTATTCAATTGCAGGAATTCCAAATCTCATTTTACGATGACATACCTACATATATTATTATTCTGATTAACAATACGCAATATCATGGAAATTAAACTATTTTACCTATAATATTTAAAAAAACTGCGATCATCTAGCATGCATCGTCGTCAGTTCAAAGCCTATATCAAAGAGGCTATTCGATTCGGCTCCCAGAGAGTGTAAGCAGTTCGATCGGCCATTGCACGCGCGCTCATTAAGCTGCGGCGCTCGCGCGGAATGCTTCCGCATAATTCGACTCGCTCTGCATTCCTCGAGTCAACTCGTGCTTCGCTTTGGCTTTGATGGTTTTTCGGCATAATTGAATTAGGAGTCGTGTCTGTCAATGCCGCCGGAATTAGCTCCGGTGAACAAGGACTATACGCTGTGAAGGATATTTTAAAAGGATATTGTAAAATCAGCTAATATAATACAGGCCCTGAAAATCAATACAGCGTTAGCAACGTCGATTCAGTGGCATCAGGCGACTCGAAATTCTCGGCGCATAATTCCCTCGCGCCTATGCGTATACGCACGAGGGATGAAAACTGCGCGCATAATAAACGATCAGCGCCGCGGCCTCGAAACGCTGTTAGCGGCGACGATTGCCAGACCACAGCAGCGTAGTATATATGGGTATTAATAAGCTGCTGCTGTGGATGGGAAATTGGATTTTCTCAGCTGATGCTGTTTTGCAATGAATTCAACTACATATTTATATACGCGATTTTATTTATTAAAAAGTATTAATCACTATTGTAACAGTATATATTCAGTTCTTCTAAATTAATAGCTACAAGCTTTTCCAGGAACTTTCGCTTGAAATCGAGTTCGCGCTCGCGTTTTAATTTCATTGAGCCGGCCGACGAGCGACGTACAAAATCAAAGTCGACTCTCGGCGGCTAAATTAATTGGCGCTTGACCCCCGAAAAAGGGGGTATCGAATTAGCGGCTCTCGAGGCTTTGACGCTGCCTTTTTGGCTCGGGAGTTGATGAAGCTTGCGCGAGAATATCTCACGCTATTTTATGGAATTACGGAGGCATTATAATCGCCACGCTTTTGATTCACGTCACTGATTTTTGATCACCACGACGAGCTTTAGTCCTTTGTTCATCAAGTTATATACTCTGACTAATTTCCTTTGTAATATACGAAGATATCACCAAAAACTATAACTCACTGCGCGTAGTACAAGAATACCAATAGAAAAACAACAAAACAAAACGGGGAATCCCCCTTTTTTATCCGCAATTTTTTTTGAAATCCGACTCTGTACTCGGAAAATATCGGTGTCGCCGGCATGGAAATCCGGCTTAAGCCCGATTTTCGCGCGGGAGCCACCGCGCGCGCGAGGATAATCGCGTCGGCCGATCTCACTTTCGTAGCTACAAGAGGAGAATGGGACTCTCTGAGCGACGCTTAATTAAATCTCGTGGCTGGCCGCCACGTCGGATTGTAATTTCCAGAGGCTAGGTGTAGTCCTTTTTCAGCTCCGAGCTACTGAATTTCCGAGGGAATAAAGTATAACGTGAAAAGCTGTTGTTAATTGTTGCGGTATTATGCTAATGCTCTCTCTCTCTCTCTCTTTCCTGGTATAGCTGCCGAGGATTTGTCAAGTGGATTTAATGCGGGAAAGTCGATTAAGAATTTCGAGGATTTGGAGAGTTAATACAGTACTTACGGAGATGTACCGGATTTGAAAGCTGTTTGCCTTGTTGAATGACGAATTTTACAACGCTCGGTCGGTAAAACAGTACTGTCGATAAACTCTCCGGCCATCAGGTATGTATATACTTGCGAAGGAAAAGAAAGCTCTCTCGCGCGGTGACATCAGCGAAGAAAGCTGCAGTACCGGATTAAACGACCTATACAAGGCCCGACAGAGGGATTGTTTGTCCCGGTGGCCAAGTGCCAACTCGACTTTCCCGGCATTATTATCATGATAAATTCCCGCGTAAATCCAACCGCTGGGAAATGAAGCACTTGAATTCATGCGTGTACACGCTTGTTTGAGAAAAATCTACAATTGCAGATGGAAATTGAAAAATTTCAATCGACTCGAATAACAGTAGCTCAATAATAGAGGAATCCCAACCCGATGTGACATATTAATCACCGAACGAGAGAGAGATAGAGGCGAACAATCGATCACAATTACGGAAAACCCAGATAGCACACACACCTCAGCTGAAAAAGAGTCCATAGACTCGTCGCTCTTCCGGAGCTGCACTGCATTGCACTACTCTTTGGCGACAGTGAATAACTCGTCGCGCTGAGAGATTGATGCGCCGCCCTCCACTCTCGCGGCTTCATCGCGCTCGCGCCTTGGAAAGCGAGACGAATGGCGCGCTTCGCTCTTTTATATATATATCCTCGCGTGAGTCCGCGACGATTAATTACGATTATCCTCTTAATGGAGATGCAGCTTCTTCTCGCGCTATTTATGCGCCGAACAATATAATCGACGTGGATTTTCGGATTCGATTCTCAGAGGATTATTATTGTGGGCGGAGGGAAATATTTATATGATTGTACTTATCTTGGGGGAATATATAAGAGAGGAAAGAGAGATGACGCGAGGGAATTAAGGATGCGCGTGCTATACGACAATGAGGTGCATAAGCTTCATTCGTGGAGTGTCTATTGTGAGGGTGTTGGACTGGATGATTCTTTTGTGGGGTGATACACGTCGTATTATTGATGGATATATGACGTTTTTATTTCGATTCGCGAGCTTATTCCAGCTTTCTTTGTTCGGATATATCGATTGCTATGAGACGCTTGTATTATGTGGATAGGGTGTGCGACTGCAGCAGTGTCTGGAATACGTCCCAGTGATAATGAACAGTTAATATTAAAATTAAATCTACTTCGTTTTATAAAACTTTTACGTATACTAATACTGAAGCTTGAAATTTTCGGTACATCCTTTTTATTCAAAGTCCCCATTAAAAATCTTCGATACAGTCGATCAATCCCTGCACCAGCAAACACAAGCTCGACGAATTAAAAATTCCTACTCGTTAAATCCGAACATCACGCGTATATACAGCTATATACAGCTTCTTGGCGATAAAGAGTGCGCGAGTGTATGCCAAGGCAAAAAAGCAGCGAGCAGCTCGTAATTCGCGAAAGAATACAAACAACCGAACAGCCCTCGAACACACGAGACACGTAGAGATACCGGAGCGCAGATTAAACGCGGTCGAGCGCACTTTTTTCTCTCTCTCTCTCTCGACGCGCGCATAAATCTGCGCGCGCGATCTCCGATAATTTCTCGCGGCCGAGAGCTGCGCGCATTGTTGTCGACGAGCTTTTTTCTTCGGCGTCGAATCGAGAGAAAAAAAAGGGAATTCGATTGATACGCGGTGGATTTTTTCTTTTCAAATAAGCCGGCTGTACGCATTTTCTGTACAGGATATTATTAACGGCCCGCTTGGGATATCATCAAAATTTATTCGACGAACTTGATTTGTGTGTGTATGATCTTTGTTGCGGTGGCTGTTCCAGATATTTCTGCTAAATTGTAAATGAGGAATTACGCGTAAAATTAAGTATATACAAACAATGCAGTGTATGTGTAGAATTTTGTTTAAATCCTCCGCGAAACTGGTCTTTGTGCGTAGCTCTTTTAATTAACTTGTAATAGCTTGAAACTGATAAAGAATTTATTACCCAGAATGGACTTGTTCATTAAAAGTACATTCTGTAGAACAATGTTGGTTTGAATAATTTAAAAATTTTCAAAAAATCTTTATTTCAACGAACGAACGCTCGTAATTCCGCAAATCACTCACTCCTGCAGAACACAGCGCGCTTCCGATGTATATAACTCCATTCGGCCGTGAGAGAGAGGAAGAGAGACCTCTCTCTCTCTCTCCATCAAACAGAAGCCTCTGCAGTCGGGAATAATTCGTATGCGCTCGGCGTCGTCGGCGCAATAAATCCGCGACTCGCCAATGAGATGGCTCGTGTGCTTTACGACGCTCTGATCGTCTATATCCTTTCGCGCATATACTTTATATATACATATATAGATATATAGACAACCGATCGTGAATCATGCATTATTCGCGACGCGATCCTCTCCGCGCTTTGCTTCGTTCTCCCGTGCATATATGTATAGATATACAGACATAATTGCACGAACGGAGATGTGTGTATACACTTGTATATAGTATATATTATAATGTCTATATACGAATACATACACTCGACTGCTGCGCGATTAATTAAATAAGTTATATACTCTTCTGTCTTTGTGTATATAATACGCGGCGTTTATATTACGAAGGATTACACGCGGCTGTAGCTACACGTATATTTCGCGCGAATGAAGCGAAAGAGATGCGACGGATTAAATTTATCACTCCTCGCGGAGAATATGAAGTAACTGCAGGCGCAGAGACGCTGAAGGATTAGATGCGTGTACGCCGTTCGTTATGTCCTCTTTGATATGCGAATTCGGAGAGACGCGAATTATTTCGCAGACAAGATTTTGCGAGGAGCAAATATTCTTTTATCATCTAATTGCAGTATATGAAGTAACCTGACTTTTCTGCTTTTTTCACATATAAACTGAAGATTACCAGGAATGTCGCGGGACTGACGCACACGAGCAAACCGGTATCCGCTGAATAGATTTCGAAAAATCCTCGCAGTACACCACAGCATTTTTACGCGCTGCAGTCGCTCGATGTCCGTCGTTGCGTTCGCTGCAGCAGCGATAGATATTTAGTTGAGCAACGATTTCAAGTAGTGAATTCGATCTCATAGTATAGTGAAAGAGCCGCGCGGAGAGCAGAAAAGTCGTTAACTCGCCTCGGGTTGATCTTATTTTAAACATATATTATATGTACAAGTTAAATCCGATCGCGATCAAGTGCGAGCGCTGACGTCATGCCTCGAGGAAAATCACCGGGGCTGCAGTCATTGCACTCGGCCGATCTACACTTTCTAGAACACGATATGAAAACGACATCTCGACAGCAACGCGTGGTCGCATCAGTATAACAGTACGTATATGTGAATACACGTAACGAGAGACGAGCGAAATATGGTGTAAGTGGGAAAATTTCGCAAAAATAATCGAGAGGCATCTTTATAGGAATGTCAGAGTCGAGGCGCTGATAAAACCGGTCTCTCGATTTTTACAAAGTAAAGGAAGATGCGCATAAAAGCGGCTTGGTCAAGTTCAACAAGAAGCAGACGCGCTCGCGGCAGCGTCTCGAGTAAGTCTCGCGCGAGAGCTCTACGCGATTTTCGTATAAACAATCATGTCGCGCTTTGTCGAGTTACTGGCGAGTGCGGTTTTACTGGTGAGCATCGTCGGTGCCGATCGACAAGACATCAGGTACGTCAACGACGGCGTCAACGACCTCAACGTCATCCTCGATCGTGTAGGCACTGATACTCACAGGGACAGTGTCAAGAAGGAGAAAGATGTCATTGACAACAATGAGGACGAGGACGAGATCGAGAGCTTCTTCCTGCTGTCGGTGAATCATCCGACGAAACTGAGTTTCCGCTACAGTGAGACGCCGGGTGTCAAGGTCGACGCGGTCATCGAGCGACTGACCTCGGAGGCGACTCGCAAGAATCTCTGCACCTTTCCCGCCTTCGGCTATGAGCCGGCTGTGCATCACATAAGACTCATGTCGACCAGTAACGATATTGAGATACTTCAGATCATCAAGATCTTCCAGGAGCCGAAGAACAACTCGATGGATCTATTCGTCCTCAACGTTACCGACTGTCGGTACAGCAGAACCGAGATACTCAATGGCTACGATTACTTCGCCGCTGGGGGGAGCTTCACCGTACTTCATCCAAGGTAAGGATTTTCGGATTCTAGGCTAAATAGGAGTAGTGTAATCTGGCTTTTTTGTTTTTACAGCAACAACAGCTTCGACATTTTCTCTCTGAACGGTCAGAAGGAATGTGGCACTTACATCTGCAAACGGGTTTACAACATCGCGAACAACAGCATCAGCGAGCCCAGAAAGTTCTCGTTTCTGAACCGTCACCAGGATCAGACCTTGACCTACATGGCGCCATCTGTGGACGGAGGTTACTTCTCGATCGTCAGGAAGAAAGACAACATTGGCTTGTTCTCCCTCACATCCGAAGGTGGCGTTATACAGTCCATCGAGAACAACACCGAGAGCCGCGTCCACTTCCTCAAGATCTCGACGGATCATGGTTAGTATACTTATATCAATACCGATCTATACTTGCCGACAATATAACGATACCCATCCACAGGACACTTTGGCTTCTGTTACACGGCGGAGGCCAAGCAGAAGGAGATGCACTGCTTGCAGCTGGACAAGAAGCTCAGCTGCAACGCCAACGTCACGATAAGCCTGGGCTACGAGACGAGCTACCTGGCGGTGCAAAACCTTCCACAGGGTGGTTTCCTCATGCTGTCAGTTCAGTGCGCCAACAGCAGCAACTGCGAGGAGCACGAGATCAAGGTTAGAAGGTTCGACTCGGACGGCTTTAACGGCGACTTCACCAGCTTCCACGACACTGGATGTATCCCCAGGAGGCAGCAACAGTTCACCTTCTTCGAGGAAGACGAGAAGATATGCGTCTTTTACGCTTGCGATTTCAAAAGGAAGGAGGGCAAGGGATACGACAAGCTTGTCAGGTCCAGGTGTTTTTGAGCCTGTGAAGCAGCGATAGTACGTTTGTGATTTCATTACTGTATGGTATTATATTATCTTGTAAGCCGATCTACGAAGCGAAATATACGCTCATAAAACTAAGGTCCCGAATGTTTATTTCACTTCCTTGACGTTCGTTATAAGCCTCTTTCAAGGTCATACTTTTTTCGGATGCCTGTAGTCTCTGTTTTTTGTCGAGTATAGCTAAAAAACGCAGGCATTATAAAACGTCGTTCGCCATCAGATTGACTAACTGTGTCGAATATACGTTATTCTTGTAAAACTTGACGTTAAACAAGATTGATTGTTGTCGGATGGGATTCCCTTGATGACTCATCGCAAGTATAGTCGGGCAGCAGATGAATAAACGTCTATTTATATAGCTCCTCGAGATGTCAAGATTAAATCTATACTGGGATTACAAGTTTAAAAAAAAGTCCAACCGTTGTGGCGCCTCGGCAGCCTAGTGTGTTATAAGAAGCAAGATATCCTGGTTCATCTTCTACTTCCCAAAATTCTATCAGACTCTGCGGATCGCAAGGGACTTGTCGGTGAGTACTCGACGCCATTTCGGGTGTAAAAGACACTCAAAAGATCGATATTCTTACCCCATAGCCATAATGATTCGCTCAACACTAACACTGTCGATCGTCATCACGTGCCTCTCGGCTGTCCAGTCACGGAGTTTCATCACGTCATCTTGGACAACGAATCTAGGCTCACAGACTCCTGGAATAACTCCTCTGCAGACCCACCTAGTCAACGGAAGCGTCACCGTAATCGGTTCGATTCACCACGACATATCGTCCTCCAACTTCCAAGTTGACGTGCTCAGCTATGACTCTCGATCCGGCAGAGAGTTGTCAGGCTGTCGAATCCCGCTGAGTCATTTAAACGACAGGATCTGGGAGACCAGGATGACGGCGACTGGATTTGGGACAGTCGTCGTGTCGTGGTTGTTCAACAACAGGCTGGAGGAAGAGACGGGTATAAGATTGTTGCTAGTCGACGTCAGGGACTGTGAGTACGAGGACACGAACGTGACGCTGCTGAAGGACGTGAACATGATCTACTTCGTACCCCATGACGTGACAGGTTATGAAGATGGAAGCTTCGATCTGTTCGTCAGGAGCGAGGAGGTCTGCGGAAATGGAGTGTGCAGAATCGGCTTCGATGCGTATGGACGGCGGATCGTTCAGGTACTAAACATGCCGAGAAAAAATATTATTTTATTTGTATATAGGTAAATTTTACAACTTTTGACACCTGCTCCCCCAGAGTCCTGAGGAGTCCATCTTCACAGCTGACAACTCGTTGACCTGGAAGATCATTCCAGTGAACCCTTCGAGCTCGCTCGCAGGTTTCTACCACTTGGCAATCTTTCCTTCAGACTCCAAGCTAAACCAAGCATCCCAACTGTCCAAACTCAGCTCGAACGGTACAGTTGTAAAATCCACGTCGATAGACATCTCCCCTGAGGACGTTGTCGGCTACTCCAACAGTCACGGACACCTGTCCTTCTGTTCTACAAAATCCAAAATAGAGAAGGTGCGTTGCCGGATCTTCGACTCCCAACTGAACGAGATCAGCGAGAACATAAGCATCGGATTCGACGACAAGCCGTTGTATACAAAAAAGATGAGCGTCGCCAACGTAGTCGACGGGACAATACTGATGCTGCTATCGCTGTGCGAAGACGCTGAGAATGTCTGCAAACGCGAATTGACCCTCGGGTTCAAGGTCAAGGCCAACGGAGACACGCAGCCATTGGGGAAGATTTCTGTGTCCGGTGAGGGCTGTTTTCCGAGAAAGAGTTACGACGTCTTCGAAATCACGAGTCAGAATGTTTTTTGCACTGGCAAACCTTGCATGAGCAAGAGAAACGTCGACGAGAAAGCTTACGACGTTTCGGTTTCTTTCCAGTGTTACGACTCACTTGTACAAGTAGATAAATAAAACTTTGGATCGACTGATAATAGTGTGTCAATTTAAGTCTAATTTCTTCCGTCAGCCCAGCTACAGCCGATTTATCGACAAGCTTTTAACTTGAAAAAAAAACTGTGAAAGGCAAAAAATCATAATTAAGAACAGCCGCGATAATCGAAGTGAAGGGCTTGACTAGGTCGAGTGGTGCAAACATAACCGCACGGCTGATGAAATTAACGCCAGCAGTAGCCCATGAATATGAAACATATCGCTCGTTGCGCCCGGAATGAAAATCTTTGCCGGATTTGAATTTCGCCGAGGTGTGTGTGTATACGCCCTGCAGCAGCTTTTTCTCTCCGGCGTGTATATTTTAATCTCTGCTGCTCTGATTGGAAACGCGCGGGCGAGCGACAGTTTTAATAAAGGTGCGCGAATTATTTATGCAAGACGTTATCGCTGCAGTGATGTAGGTATATGCTTTTAATGGATTTTCCGCTGAAAGCTCTATATCGATCGGTCGGATGTTCCTTTGACGACGTTGTTATCTCATATAAGGGCTGGTAATTCAATATTTTTTCTCTGATGCCCGTACTTTGACGAAGCAACTTTCGTCGAAATGAAAATTCTGTACTTCCTTTTCGCATAATATATAAGCTCCTCGCTCGATATACAAGGAACTGCAAGAATAGCATACATCGTAATTATCATGCAATGCTAAAACGAACTCTCTGCGGCGATGTTTAGATAACTGCATCTCGTAATGGAAAACACATCTTACGCAGTCGGATCGTAAGCGGAAAAATGGGCAAAAACGATAGCTCCCCCATATAAAAAGGAGACAGGCCGATTTGCCTAATGAAGCCGTAAAAGTATATATTGTGCACACGGAACAATTAGCCGAGTGTCTTTCGCGGGAAAAACGTCGTCACCCGTTACGCCATGAGGAACTATACATATACTGATGTATAAGTCATAATGGATCTCGAGATAACCGCTCGCTTCCGCGTTTCGAATTCGGCCACGCCGACTCTCGGATTATGACTTGTATATACGACGTGCTGCGTCTCTCGCGAGCGACTTGTTTCTATATATACTTGTCTATAGAGCGAGTGCGTATGTATCTATAAACACACTCGTGCCCGTGAAAATTCCCGTGACTTTCTACGATATCTTACGGATTTTTATCACGACTTTTTCGCGACTTTCTCGCGGCTGCCTGCTCGCCACCCAAAATAAACGATCTTATTTTCGAAAAAACGACGAGCGTCATCGAGTCGATATTAATATTCTTATTTTTGCGATAAGGTATTAGCTGTGTATACAAATTGTAACGAAATTTTATTTCGCAGAATAATACTAATTTTAATCCAGATCCCGAACCTTAGGAACTGCTCCCTTGACATCCCGGAAAAATATTCAATCTGAATCGCTGATCAGGCCTCGTAGTTTCGCGATTTATTTTCCTCGGGAATAAGAGATGCGCGTGTGTATATATGTATATATATATATATCGACGATTAATTTTCACTCGGCCGTGGCAATTAAGCCGATCGGACGGAAGAGATCTAACCACCGAACACTTGGCTGTGTGGGTGAGCCCGTGTACGTGTGCTTCGCTTTTACCTTCTCACCGGCTACGCCCGAGTGAGCGGACAAACCTCGAGGATATACACACATACTGCTGAGGATGTATACTCGGTGCTCGGAAACTACGAGTTGATGTTTGATGTTTTTTTGATTTTTTTTTTTTTTTTTTGTCGACGGATTATGGAAATGCTTGGAGATTTTCGTTTGATGGAGAGGCTTAAGCTGAAAAATCGAACACGAAATGCTTGATATCTTGGACATTTTTATGGATTCAAAGAGAATAATATAGAATTGTTAGCAGCGGGCACTGCAATAATTAATTGTTATACGCGTATTTGTTTGAAATATAAATATGTATAATGTAATGTGAATAAAAATAAACTGTATTTTTAGAATATTTCACGAGAACATATTACGTAACGTCACTTTTTCGAAAGAGAAATATAGATGTTCAAGAAACGTCATTTCGCTCGAAAAATCCTCGCATTTCTCATCGCGACACCAACTTGACAAATAATATAGAGAGACATCACCGCGCGTTACATCTTATTTACTCGGACGATTAATCGCCCAGTCTGGGTAATTCTCAACCTGTTATATTTGGTGTAAATTAAGCGCATGTTTTTTACTCGGTTTCCTCATGACTCATATATACGTTATTTCTAAGAAAGCACAAATCATCCGGTTATTAATTTGCGGCTCCGTCGGTTTCTAATTGATTGGCGCGTCTAATAAATCAAAAAACGAGCCAATATTACACGATTAATTCGCTAAACACTTCACCGAAATTGAATGATAACATCACGAACTCTGGTATAATAACCTTGGATTCCGAAGCAAATAAGTGTTATATAAAGTGAAATTGTGTACATGTAGATCACACGCATACATATTATTAAACTGCGGGTATAGGAAAAACTGTATATTTACCCAGGAAATACATAAAAAGTGAAAATGCCCAGGTTGCATGCCTCTACTTCGTAAAGTAGTATACTGTGTTATATCTATATGTGCTGTCTTCAGTCTAGCTTTATACATGTATCGCGAATTAAACTATCTGCATCTACATCGAGAATCAAGGAACTGCGCAATATATTTCACGAATGAGGCACTATCAGTAAACGCAATAATCCTGCGATTAAAAAACATCGTCGTTGAAAGTCACTTCCCCATGTATATACATACCTATACATATTCATCGAGAGCAACATATATCATTATTATCAATTATATAAAAATGTTATACACACACACACACGAGTAATTTAAACGCCTCCCTAATTACATACCTTCTTAATGAAAATCCTCCGTAAATAAGACACTAATAGAGTCATTAATACACCCAAAGAAGCCCTACGGGCATCAGCCACAAATGAAAAAGACCTTACCTCTGGCGCACGCACCGGCGTACAGCGAGTCGCGCGCGAATGAATGGACCTTTTTACACTCCTCCTGCTGGTCTCAAGAAGGAAAGTGATACCCCACAGCAGCGCGCAAATTCGGCAGCACGTTATGTCAGTAAGTAATAACGAAAGTACACTTGCGATTGGTCCCGCGAAAAAGGCGCGCGCGAAGGTACGTGTTACGCAAGCCCTCGCATAATTTCGGAGATAAAGCCCGGTCACAGCTTGAATTTTGGGATCGTTGCACTTTTTTTTCCTTGCGCAACAATCCCGTTGAATGTGAAGGTAAGCGCGTTATGTGTACCCGGTGCATTTAAGCGCAAACTATATACTCAAAAAGAGTCGGATTTTGAAATTCGAGCGTCCCGGCTAATTATAAAATTATGCATAAAAGTGTGTGTGTGGATATCTTTTCTTTATATATTCGCTCTACTTATTATGCAAACTCCACTCTTGAGACTGATTTATATTTGGCTATATAGGCGCTAAACGCGCCGAAGAATTTTCATGTTCGCCGCTGCGTATAGATAGTACATATAAAAGAAATTATTCCCATAGGAAAAAGGCGCGCGCGCGCTTTTACGTAAGCATTTGTGTCCAAAAAGCGATCGCCGGCGAATTTATAAAGTTTACATAAAAGACCGTAAAAAGTCGGGCTGAAAAAAAAAAGAAAATAAGAGCAATTCCGGAGAACAAGTAAAAGCTGCGCTGCCCGTTGTTATGAGTTACCCTTGCGTTCACTTCGCGCACGAGTATATAATATACGCCATTATTTCATAATCGCTTTTTAAAATCAGGATGACATAAAAGTCATCAACTAATTGCATTGCGCGACAAAATTGTTAGATGGATGCGATATCCGAAGTAGCGACACTTACGACAATTGTATATACATACATAACGAAACGACGTTTCGTTCCGAAAAGTCAAACAACTGCTATATGCTCGCTTACGCAATCCGACACATTAGACTGATTTTTACGACCGAGTATATGTTATTATATATATATATACTCTCACAATATCGCGCGCAAGAATAAGAGATTTCCGACTTATTCTCTGCTCCCTAACGAGCCTCGTTTTATTTTCGAAAAACAATCTAAGCAGGCCATACATCGCCTCCTTTTTAACTTTTACATGTACATATATAGATGTATTTAATTGTACGTATGTATATGTATATACACAAGGAGAATCGAAATAAGGAAGTCACCGGTAATAATAAGAGCAAAATAAGCGACGTCGGCGCGCGGCGAAAACGCGGAAAATTCAATCGACATTGTAAACAGCAAAAATTGTCACCGCCGCGGCGGTAGCGTAATTTCTAGCGGCGCATAAACGACGTGTCTTTCTCTCCTTCTCGCGCGCAAGCGAGAGCCGCAGGCGTTTAGCATATTATCTCAACCGTGACCTACGCCGACTGCGGCGAGTTTATTGACTTGTAATTTTTTTTTTCGCAGTGTACACTACACTAGCTCGGTCAGGTTCACTATATATTATACACCAAGCTAAAGAGAGAGAGAGAAATTACGTCGCAGTAAGTATATATTTTTCTATATGTATCGGATTTCGCATATCGATTAGGCATATTTGCGCGCTTAATTTATACATACACGATATACTTACTGCGATTTCACGGGAATTTTCAGAGCGACAGTTTCGACATTCATTCTAGAACTTACAAAACGCAGCCGTGGGATTAATTCAAAATATAAGACTGTGTATATATGTATATACGCTCGATATTTATTCATATAAATTTTATGTAGACAAAAACACGAGGCTGGTTTCCCAACTCGGTGCGCTCGCCGCGCAGCGCACCGAGAGAGAGATTAGTTTCGAAATAGAGATATAATTTTAATTGAAACCGATTAAAAGTATAGTATAGCGGCGCGACCGGCGCATATAACAGCAAACTGCGCGCAAATAGCACCGCAGGCCGCTTTAAGCTCCACTACTCGCGGGAGCGCGGATGAGTTGAGATGCTCATGTAAGAAAGGTTTCCGTACTGTGCGCTCGGTGCGCGAATGAGATTGGATTCACCTATTACGAGCAGGAAAATATCGTATAGCTTTCTCGAGGTGCACACATCAGAGTAGAAGAGGAAGCTCTCGTGCTGCGGCCGTTTTTAAAACGTTACGTTTTATCATTCAAGCGTACTTATACACACTACTACTGCGTTCTGCTGCGCGCAGGATTTAAATGAGAACAGCAGGGATGTTTGAGGTTATGCCTGCGGCGGCGAGTCACGTGACCCCCCAAGAGATTCATTTCCTTGATCACTGCACCGGGAAGAAAATAAAAATCTCTCGGCTCTACTCATGCGCGCGAGAAAAGTCTATTTGCCGATGCTCAACTTTCTTATGATTTAGATGTGTATTTATTTTTAAATTTACATCTCAAGTTTATGGCTTTGAGGTTATGTTGATTTAATTTTTCTCTTCGGGCATTTCAAATAATTGCAAAATAGAACTGAACCTACACTCACAGAGCTAAAGTATAGATAACGGATATACCCGTGTAACCCTAACTTGAACTTCACAAGCTTTCAGCGGTCACCGCGTCTAAGGTTATGTTCATTCTCCACGCCCCTAGAATACAACCGGGAAGGCGCGTGTAGATAATTCCTATCCACTCGCTGTTCGCGGATGCGGTAGTGCATACACATTCGCACATAGTATACAAGGTATAATGGTATATCGAGCGCGAAGAAAAGATTTTTCCTTTGGGCGCGCGCGGGGGTTCCGCAACTCGGCGAAAAATGAAATATGGAGGCTTGCTCGCGAGCGAGAGAGGCGAGAGAGGTGAGAGGCGCGCCGATGCGTATTTCACTTTCGAGCGGCGGCTGCGACTGCGTGCGCGAGTAGTGGATCCAGTAGAGGGAAAGCCACGGACTACCGGAGTATAAAGCAGCCGTAGCCACTGGGGGAAGCATCCAGTGCAGTCGGGACCACACGACCGACATTGCAGTGCTAGCACCGGTACCATGCGATTTTCGGTAAGTCGCCCGTTCTTGGAGTGTCGTCGCAGACATCAAAGTGTTTTGTGTGAATCGAGAGAACAATTTTCTGACGATGGCTAGAATCTTTTTGCGTGTGCAACTGTTTTCTATTTTCACGAGTTCACGCTCGAGTGGGCTCGAAGAATAGGAACGAATAGAAAACTCATTTGCTTATAAACACGTGTAGACTCATTGCATCGTCGATTAATCAAGGCATTCTTCTTAAATTTTCAGACGGCGATTCTCCTCCTGAGCCTTTTGGCTCTGGGACTCTGCGAGGAGGCGGCCAAGAAGGAGGTCTCCAAGGAAGAGCAGAAGAGCTCGGTAAGCACGCAAGAGGAGTCGAAGAGCGATGACTCGAACGTCGAGAAGCGACAGGACAAGCGCGGACTCTGGGGTCAGGAGGGTGACTTTGGCCACAGCTGGGGTGGACACGACTTTGGTGGTCACAGCTGGGGCGGCGGCGGCGGCGGCGGTTACGACTTTGGCGGGCATCAAGAGCAAGTTGGAGCCAGCGAGCACTACGAGCACCACGGCCATCATCAGGAGCACGAGCACGCCAAGATCAAGCAGATCACGATCGAGAAGACGGTGAAGGTGCCGTACCCAGTGGAGAAGGAGGTGCCCTACCCCGTGGAGAAGAAGGTGCACTACCCCGTGAAGGTCCACGTGCCCCATCCGTACCCCGTGGAGAAGAAGATCCACGTGCCGGTGAAGGTGCCGGTCAAGGTGCCCGTCCACATCCCAGCCCCGTACCCCGTGGAGAAGAAGGTCTACTACCCGGTGCACGTGCCGGTCGAGCGTCCGGTACCCCACAAGGTCTACGTGCCGGCGCCGTACCCCGTGGAGAAGAAGGTCCACTACGCCGTGAAGGTTCCAGTGGCCCAACCCTACCCGGTGGTCAAGCACATCCCGTACCCGGTCAAGGTGCCCGTCCACGTACCCCATCCGTACCCCGTGATCAAGAAGGTACCGGTCGCCGTGAAGGTTCCGGTCGAGAAGCCGGTTCCGTACCCCGTGGAGAAGCCCTACCCCGTCCCGGTGGAGAAGAAGGTTCCCTACCCCGTGGAGAAGATCGTGCACTACCCGGTGAAGGTGCACGTTGACAAGCCAAGGCCCTACCCAGTCGAGAAGCCTGTGCCGTACACCGTGAAGGTTCCGGTCCCAGCACCGTACCCCGTGGAGAAGAAGGTTCCGTACACCGTGGAGAAGGAGGTGCCGTACCCCGTGAAGGTTCCCGTTGACCACCCGGTCAGGATCGAGGTCGAGAAGAAGGTCCCCGTGGTGGTGCACAAACCCGTGCCCTACCCGGTGAAGGTTCCGTACCCGGTGCCGATCCACCACCACCACCACGAGGAACACCACGGCCACGAGGAGCACCACGGCCACGAGGAGTACCAGCACCAGGCTCAGGAAGAGTATCATGGTGGCGGTGACTCCGGACACGGAGGCTGGGAAGGCGAGTCGAGCTACGGCGGCGGCGACAGCGGCGGCGGTGACTCCGGACACGGTGGCTGGGAGGGCGACCGACGCTGATTCGACCTAGCAGTATTCACCCTGTATGATATAATACCTCCACGGGAGGGAGGGACGACGAGCGCGGCGGGTGTCAGCTTACGATGTCAGCGCAGTCGGACACGAGCGTCGAGTCGGTATTAGTAGGTAATTAATGTAAATCGATCGACTCGACGACTTTGACCGACTCGCGAGCCCGACGCGTCATTACTTCTGTATATTATTCATTTTTTTTTTACTTTTTTATACGAATTCATTTCTCTAATTCGGAAGGATGATTGACGAGAAGCTGTATATACACGCGACGAGAGATGGAAATAATCGCGGCAGCTAAACTGCATTTCGACTATGTGATAATTGTGATAAATCTTATAACGCTTCGCCAACATTATAATAACACGTACCACGAAATTCGAAACTCACGTCATGTCTCAGTCTATGTTTGGTATTATCGAGTATTATTATATTACATCGAGCTTGGCTCTCTGCTTATTACATGTGTACGTAATCATTGTCTTCTCGTCGTATATATACGCATCGAACAATGTACGATAGCCCAAACGCTGGAGCCTATACCTTCTTCATTTTGTAATAAAACGGATAACACCAAAGAAAAAAAAAACAACAAAGCCAGTGTTATTTGGCTGCGTCACGCAGCGTAACCCACCACCACCAACTCCTGTGCAGATCCTTATCCTTTGCGTCACGCTCGAGCTCGCGTTCATTCGGAGAAAGGCGTGCGTATACTACTACCGGCACATATACATTCGTACAATGGATTGACACCGCGAACGGGGTTATTAGGGGCTCTAATTGAGCGTGCGCCGCTGTTGGCGAGTTTTTAACGTCAGTCAGTCCGCGAGGATTAGTATATAGTAGAGAATCGGTCTGCAGCGAAATGAGCTCTCGAGAGTTTACGTTTATATGCACGTGTATACTGCGCTACTGCTGTTTACGGGAGGGACGCGTATAGCACTCGGCAGCTTATATATTCACGATGGGCTTCTTCTTATGGCGAGTGAAATTTTTCTTTGTCGTGTCGAAACGCTCGCGAGCATCGCGTGCGAGTATAATACTCGTCTATATAATTGTTGGGATTCAACTTCACGGCGCGTTTTATAAGGCAATTCGTCGAAACACACTCGTACGTTAGATTTTAAATAATTCAGTCTCTCTCTCTCTCTCGCTTTTGAAACGAGCGTGCATTACAAGCGTTGACCAAGAGAAAATGATGAAAATAAATCTGGCTATTTCGGTTTCGAAAAAGTTTTCAATAAGAAGGAGTAGCGAACGCCTTTTATTATTATTTCAACAAAGCTGTGTATTAAAAGAGCGCAACGAGATCGTCGCACCGATTTCAGTCTCTAACGAGCGAAGACAGCACACACATACACACACACTCGTCGCATTACTTAACCGCCAATTAACGCACAAGCGCAATTACAAAGCGGCGACATACTGCATCACACGTGACGCAAGATGTACCTATACGGCCTAACGCAAAAAGGAAGAATCTCGCGACCGGTCAAACACATCACATATATATATATACAGGTGTGTAGGAAGCTACTGCTGTATACGGCCGAAGAAAAAAAAAAGACTCAAATATTATCAGCGCGCGCTTTCACCGTGACCGCGTCTAGAACTGTGTGTCTCGGATATAGAATTTCGGACAAGTGCTGGGTTATTGTTCTCTCCTATGTATAACGTAAGGAGAGCATTGTTCCACAGCTTTCCTTCCTGGGTGGTATTATGCAGTTTTGCTGCGCGGGAAATGAAGGCATATATACAAGTTTTGAGATACGAGATCTGTACAGATTAATTTTGCCTTTCGTCGTCGTCGTCGACTATATCTTTTCATTATAATAGCCAGTTTGGTTTTTCAAAGAAGCAGAAAAAAAAACGCGAAAAATATAATGAATCAGCCGGTTCTAGCTCGAAAGTAGTAGCCGTCGTTCATATATAGTATATCGTAAATCACTTAGCGAGACAAAAAATGGAAGTCGACTCGGACAACTTATCGCGTAAACGTCAACAAAGCTCTATCTCGAGAGCGCTGCAGAAAACAAAATCTACTACGCCTCTGTGTTGCGATCGAAAATTCAGCTCCGACAACTTTCCACGCACTTATAAATATACTTACGCAACGAATTTTCTCGCCGCTTGCTCAAAATCACGGCATTTCTATTATATAGAAAAATTCATCGTTGACACTTCGGAAAAAGTTAAGTATCCGGACGGGGATTGAGTAACGCGCGCGCGCAAACCGCTGGAAATAAACTTTTACGATCGGACGTAGAACTGTGTATGACGGTTTCACCGCGAGATAGAGAGAGAGAGAGAAAAAGAAGACATAGGTATGAGAGCGTATTTTCACTCTCTCGATCGTTTCCGTCTCTCGCGCGGAGCTCGGAAGAGATGCTTATCGTCGGGCTTAATTTATCGGGCGTTCCGGCAGCTAACGAGCCAGTATTCGCTTCATTAAGCGCGCCAACTATATATATATATGCTGAGAGGGCTCTGGAATTCGCGCGATTGTTTTGTGTGCCGATACCCCGATGGATTTTTGATTGAGGACTGCTCAAGCGAACATTTCGAGGTATTTTGTATACTATATGTGCACCGATTATTGTTGAGTGTGAAAGTTGGGATTTAGGGAGCGGCAGGTGTAGACGCTTAATAATAATCGATATTTATTTGCACTCGAGGTGTTGAACAAAGTAGGAATGGCGATCGTTGACTTCGAGAAACTACTACTCTCGGATCGAGAGACAGTAATTTATTGCATTAATCGGAGGTATTTTGCAAGCGAGCTGCTCTCGACGAGTAAAAATCGGTAGGAAACCTGTTGGCGATATCGACTTGTTTTTCTTTTTTTTTTTTTATTCTTAATCGAAAATCTTGGATTTTTACATCGTTAAACTACGACTCGACCTATTTGCTCAGTACAGCGTATTCAATCAAATCCGTGTTCCCGTTGTAATAGCTCGTTATATTACATAATTGGCTTCTGTGGCTGTATTCCGGAGACCTTATCAAACGTGTGTCCTCATTAGCCTATGACCCATTAGCCCGCGGTCAAAGCTTATAACATATTGCCCAACATCTTGGAAAACATCCAAACGACCCAATTATTAGATAGTATATGTTATAATCGAATAAGAGATCGAAAAAAAAGGCCCGAAAACAAAAAAGATCCGGCGCAAGGTCGCGTCGAACGCGGAAGAGCCAAGGCCGTGACAGAGCAGCAGTCTTTGGTCGTCGTCGTCGTCGTATAGTTGTCGGGGCGAACGACCGCACGACAGTGAAAGCCGTAATTGCAGCGCTCTCGAGCACTAAAAAATACTTTATCGCGCCGAGCGTAATATACACAGCTGAATGGAGCCGCGGGCTCATCGTCGCGCGATAGCCATATGTGTGTGTGTGTGTGTGTGTACCGACTTCCGGCAAGGCGCGGACGACTGATGGATTTCGCGCCGAGAGCTTATATATTATACTATCCTGCCTTCCGTTTTTCTCACCGGCATATACTGCATCAGGTTATGCGGGATTTTTGAGAAATCGTTATGCACCTGATAGACACCGTCGTTCCCTTATTATATTGCGAATGATGAATGATTTATTATTATGCGATTTTGAACAGTCTTTCCATATCCGTTACTTATAAAGCTTTACGGCAGCAAAATCGAAAACTCCATCTCTCGTATCCGACAACTCCCACAAACGGTACCGCCGATATATATATATAACAATGAGCCTCCTCCATATACTCTTCGGAAAAAAATCGGCCGCTCGCGATTTACGTAACCCTCTCGTGTCGGCTTATTATCCATCGGCCGAGTGCACAGGTACACACACACACACACATATAACCTCCTTTGCTCTCGAGAGCGCGCGAAACCGGCTTTCACTCCTCCTCGCGCTCAAGCGATGATATACTGCGTTCGTTTCGTTTCGCGAAACTTCTGGGCCGCCCCTTCGAGATCGGGAAAAGCCTTGCGCAACACCGCGGCTCTTACGTAAATAGACCACTGCAGGCAGCTCTTCCTATGCGAGAGTCTCTAACTGCGCTGTGGTGTTGCCGATTTTAGGGGACTCTGCGATTTCATGATGATGATGATGATGATGATGATTGTATGCCGCTGGGAGATGATTAAGGAAGCCGGAAGGAGGCGTACCGATTTTGCATTGAAAGGGAGTCGATGATCTGACACGCTGATTAGGGGATTTGCCGATTATGATTATAAATTGCCGATTTTCTTTTGAATATTATGTTATAAATATAAGTTATTCATGCAAATGAATTGCGCATACCTTATTGCGACATGTATAATTTGCATACACGTGAACGGCCCTCCAATGACAAAATCATTTATCACTTTTCAAACTTTGTACATGACGAAACTTTAAAGAGAAATAAGTCAGTCTCGATCAGTGAGATTGGTGAGTAGGCGAGTGTATGACTTTATTAAATTACAATTATATACCGAATCCAAAATAAGCATGGGTATATAGTACACTGTAATTAATGCTTTATACATGCAGCGAGGAAATATTAACAAGATAATTACACGACGCACCTCTTGAGATGAGTACGAGATGATGAAGAAAACCGGAGAAAAGTTTTAATTGTATTCCGCGTAATTTAAAGTTTTTATTATAATATTACGCAATGAGAGTAGGTATAATATAGTTAGGGAAAAAGGAATGTTGTTGAGTCCTGCGCGCAATTTTCGAAAAACGTGTGTGTTATTGTTAAACGCAACGAGTACACTCGAGAGCAAAGGGGCGATGAAATTTTTTAACGATATTCATCAGAAGAAGTGAGGAAGCGTGAATAGAAGGAAAAAAAAACGGCTTTTAGAGATAATAATCCTTTCCGGCACGTTAACCTCCACTTATAATGATTATTGGCTCGGAGCCTTTAACGTTAGCCGATTACCGTAACGAAACGAATTTGCCCATAACGCGCTCTTTCATTATTCGCACCGAATGAGGGGAATAGTCGGTAAATAATATCCACTTGATTTTCCACACCTCTTTTATACTCGACGGCTAAATAAATATAGACTCTTGTCCGTTTAATTATTCTCTTCGATTTAATTCTACTTTTATATTTACTGTTCTGTTATTTGCCCAGTACCAAATTAGTATAGCACCGTTTATTTTTGGCTAAAAAAAAGAGTATATCAACTTTCTATAAAAAAAAGCTTATCAAAACATATATAAATTTGTCCAAAAACCCGAAACTCGCTCGAAAGCAGCCGCGAGTTACATAAGCCGTAGTGATAAAAGAAATTCGAAAAGTCTCGAAAAGCCAGGCTATAATACCGATCGAATCACCATATATCCGGACGCGTATAATACGTAGCAAATAAAGAAAAAAAAATCATCTCTCACACGACTCTCGATATGCAGCGCATAATATCGACGATAGCCGGAGCTATAACTATCGCTTAACGCGAGAGCGAGAAAAACCGGTCGCGGAAGATCGTTAATCATTGCGCGGCTAATTGCGATTTTTATATAAATCTAGCCGAAGCGTATCGCGCGCGGGAAACTCAGCCGCACGCGCTTTCCAGTCGTTATACACACCAGGCGAACGTGTGTGGGTATATGTGTGATGTACTCTTCCTTCCGGCTAGCAAGAGTCTTATAAAACATCTCGGCGATGGCTCTTATAAAATGAGGCGCGCAATAAAAATGAGTGTATGACTACCGGTTTTCCAGAATTTTAAGTGTCCGAGATGCGGTGTGAGATTTACTTTATGGGCTTGAAACGGACGAATGGATTGGAAATAGATAAAAATATTTTGAAAACAACCGTCATTTAAATCTATCAAAAATCAATCGGTAATATAATTCGACATATTTTGCTGAATATGATATAATTTTTTGAATTAATAAGGGGGTCCGAAAGTCAATTAAAAATTCAAATTTCGCGCCACAAAATAGCAGACGAGAAAAAACAATTAATTTACTTAGATATAACAATTAATAAAAACAATATTACGAAAAACTAAGAGTTAGTTGCCCTCCGTTATGTAATTATCTATCATTTTACAAAGTTTCAAG
>UCOJ01001408.1:0-31681 GCA_900474305.1 Cecidostiba fungosa | reverse complement strand
GTACCCTATAGCAGAATAGCAGATGCAACACTATACAGTTCTAATATTCTCAACCAATGTTATAAAACAACCTTTGTTAACTTTCTGTTGCTGAAGTGTAAATACAATGAAAAGTGGTGCCTATGTGTCCAAAATCACCAACGATGAGGTCTGATACAAAGTGATTTCCATAGATATTTCAATCTCATCAGCACTCGAGCCATTACTGTCGATGCCCAAATCTGTCATTATGGTGTTATTCGCATTGTAATGTAGTTCAATGTGTAATTTTTTCTTTATATATATGTTTAATTAGTCAGAAACAAGTTGTAGTAACAGTTTTTACTTAACTGTCTTTGTTCGCCTATTTACCATGAATTTTGTGGCTCAAGCGCCAAAATTTAGATATGAGGTATATATGAAATATCAAAATATCAGCTATAATAAATTCAACTCAATATATTGCTTTAACATTAAAAAACAAATTATCATGTAAAATTTCAGCACTCTAAGTATGATAGTTTTCAAATGAGAGCAAATACAAATTTGTGAAATGAGTACGTATAATCATTTCACAAATTTGTATTTGCTCTCATTTGTTCTATTCTTCTATTAGTTCTATTCTTTAGTACGTACTATTATACGTATTATTGTACGTTTAAATTTTTAATAGGGGTGGGTGCCATCGCTGATTTCGCTACACGAAAGTGTAAATTGATGATTTTAATCTTTTGAATAAACCCACAAAAGTTAAAATTCATCAATTTAATCTTTTGAGATAATTTTACGATGTGTAAAGATTAAAAGGTGCATTTCAATCTTTATCAAAAGTTGCAAATTACAAAATTAATCTTTTAATCTTTTGTCAAGTTGAAAATGTATGTTTCAAACTTCTTAGTTCCAGACTTCCAGTATTTCAACTTTAGTGTTTACCGTGTATATCTATAGATATGAAGCACAAGATCTCGTGTGTTGTGTTTCGAATTATACAGATATACTAACCAATGATAAACTTGTGTGTTGTGCTCTATGCTTGTTTAGCTGTCCTGGTCCTATGTCTATACTAAGTGTCTACTTACTACCGGTATGCGACTGCCGCATACTTGAAAAAACCGTCGAACGTAAAACGATTCTTCACCTAGCGTCACCTGATGGTACTGGCGGCTTTTCACGCCGACGAATGTTCGCCGCCATCTTAAGAGTCCGTATGGACTAGTTTGAAATGCGCGCTCAGTTTGAAAATTTAAAATGCATTAAATTGAATTTAGCGTCTCATTCCTGTAATTAGATAATATAAATCTTTAGATCAACTGTAAAGTTAAATCTAATCATTAAAAGGTAAATTTTTTCTTTTTTTAGGCAAAGGTAATGTTAAGTAAGTAACTCTGATTTTTTTCTGATTTTTTCGCTAATATTTTCTGCATAAAAAACGCTTTGTAAAATGCGCAGGGCTGCCAATACAAAATTATAGAAAAAAAAATCTCATTTGAGATACGGCTTTCTTGAAACCTTCCCCGAGATACGGCGTTCTTGAACGTTTTGCCGAGATACGGCGTTCTTGAACGCTTCGCTGAGATACGGCATTCTTGAACGCTTCTTCGAGATACGGCGTTCTTGAACACTTCGCCGAGATACGGCGTTCTTGCACTCAGGCGTCGATATACTGTTTTTGGCACTATCCACAGGATTCCAAGGGAACGGGTCAATGGATTGAACTCAAATTTTAGTAGGATGTTCTACGTACCTGTCATTTCTATATGAATGTAGGGATGTTGATTTTACAGCATAGAAAAATTTTAGTAAACAAAAAACTGAATTGTTTGTCGTATTTTGACTATTTTTGCCACTTCTTTCTTGAGAAAATATTTTCTAAGCTGTCAAATCAAAATTCCTACATTCATACCAAAATTACAGGTATATAGAACATAAAATTTGAACTCAATTCATTGACTCGTTCCCTTGGAATCCTACAGACAGTGAGCTGAAATCAATAAACCCAAATTTAGAGACAATCAACATTTAAGTTAAGACTTATATTATGTTACATATCTTCAATTAATATTTACCAAAGATTTTCAAATTAAGTTTACACCATAAGATACATCTAGACCATCATTTTAATTATTTATATGGTATATTATTATTTACTGATACCAGTTGTGATCAATACGGTTTTTATTCCCGGTTGCAAAGTCCTAATAATACCCAATAAGGCCGGGTACAAATACCGCATAGAATTGATTTTCTATTAGGTATTTGCACCCGGACTTATTGGGTTTTATTAGATCTTTGAAACCGGGTTACCTGTAAACAAAAAAATATACTTTATACATTTTGACAGAATCTGTCAAAAAACTTTCATTATGATTTTTAATATAAAAAATGTAAATAAATTTTGATTTTAACCTCCAAATATCATTTTACTGATGTTTATTATAACTATGGTCCGCTGAAAAAAAAATAAATCAAATTAATATTGACAATTTTCAATAAAAATCAAATTCAATCAATCAAAATCAGCTAAAACAATATAGAGAAGAATTTCTATCTTTTTTTTGTAGTCGTTTTAACACACTACACTTAACTGCTCATTAATTGTGTCAAATGCAGAATTTATGCCATAGTTTTTAAATAGTCCATCAAACCAGTAAAAGTTGAAATTCGAGCGAAATATAACTACTACTCTTCTGTTATTATCCCATGCATGGTTGTTATATGCCAGTTTTTTGCATAAGTTGACAGCAGCTAACTGACCACACTCTGAAAACCGTACATCAATCTTGAAACCAATCCTCCGGACTCAACATGTTGCACTTTACCATGGCACTAACTACAACTTAAAAGTTCCTCGAGCTTAGAAAATAGAACATGAATATCAATTAATCTATTTTGACCTCAAAGCTAGGTGCCTTGCGCTGTTGGAGTTTCAATTTTCCTGGCAGAATTTGAAGGTTTTGACTTTTTACTGGGCCCATCTGGATTAGTATTTCCGAAACATCTTCTTGGCATTTTCTTGTCTCTTCCTCGAAAAAACTTTTTGTCACTGTGAGTATTCGCTAACCTACACTTAAAATCTTACTAATGTGCACTCATTTTCTTTTTTTAATACTTAATACTACAATTATTATGCAAACTACACAATTATTATACACACTACACTTATTATGCACACTACACTTATTGTATACACTATTCTTACTACACATTGTTTCTAAACGCCTCTTATAAGAGGGCCCGGAAGACATTTAAAAATTCAAATTTCGCGCCACAATATAGCAGACAAAAAAGAACTATTTCCCTTATTACAAATAATAAAAATAAAATAGCAGCAAACCACGAGATAGTTGCCCTCCGTTATGCAATTTATCTATCATTTTAAAAACTTTGAAAAATGCGATTGTTTTTACATTTCCCTATTGCGAAATCTTACGTGAGATCTCAGGTGAGATTTCACGCCAAAATTTCATGTAACCAATTTTTTGTTTATTACGCCTTTTAAATCATTCTTAGTCAATTGGTGACTTTTTTTGAAAAATTTAAACTTACAAAATTTTGACTTAAAATTAAGTCCAATTTTTCGAAAATTTTCTAGGTTCGAATTTAAAAAAAAAGTCACCGATTGACTAAGAGTGATTAAAAACGAAAAATTGGTTTTCAATTTTTGTACGTATTTTTTTATCGCTCCGCTCGGGCGCTAACTATACACGCCGTGCAATAATGGGCCGCTTCCCTATTGCAATATCTCAGGTGAGATCTCACATGAGATGTCACCTGAGATTTTGCAATAGAGTTAGATTACACGTATCGTAATATACCATTTATTTATTAAGAATTGTACAAAGTTCAATCCGCATGAGTCTACTTCAGGGACCTAAACACTTTCTTTTCCAGTGATATATCATCATTACAACAGTTTCTGTACCTTCCAATAACCAGTTTTATACACCAAAATATAAATAACATTAATTGCGCGGGAATTTAATACTGGGCTCCAAAAATGCTTGTTTATATAACGTGGGCTCCAAAAATATGAGTTTAATTTAATTTCTATTTTATTCTATATCTCGTTAACTATTGGGAATATATGAAAAATAATTGCAGATATTCCGGTAAAATGATTATTTTTACTAATATATACACTGAAAAGTGAATATTCCCTGGGCTCCATAAACCCCAATTTGCAAATATATATATATATCTCTGATGTGACATATTGACAGTTTTATTCCAAATATTTTAGCTTGTGTTACACAAGATTTATTTTTGGCCTGTTAAGTTGATTTATAAGCATGTTGACGATTAGGTGTCCATTAAAAAAAGTTACATTTTCTTAAGATCTATAACTTTTTCATATAACTTTTTTCGTAAAATGCTTAGAATTAAAGTTATCTATAATTCATTAAAATTAATGCATCACCATTAAATTGAATTCAAGTAGGATAAATAAATTTGTTCCCAGTACACTGAGATTAAAATTCATGTAGAAACGTTTAACAGTGTAATTAATAAAAATAATTTTACATTTTTCCAAGTGCATCAAACATTTTTTTATTTTTGCTCTTTCAAGAAGTGATAAATACAAAAAAGACGTTTTCTTGCTTTGCTCACAATCAAAGAAATTTCGAAAGTTAAATAAGTAATATTGTTGTATAATAACAATAATTATTTCATTATTTTTTGAAATTTGTACACTGTTAAACATACGGCATTCAGATATTCATGTACATGTAATTGAAGAAAATTTCAGGCAGATACTTTGATTAACTGTCCTATACTACTATAAAATTAATGTCAAAGTATATATTATATAATGCAAAGCAAATACTCTTGTTATGTGAAGGTGATTTCGAAAATATGGACAGATTTCCACACCACCCAAGGGGTACTGTCTTAAACATACTGTAAATTAAATGCAATATGTTGTTGGTGCGTTTTTTTTTGTTTTTGTTATTAAGCATTATCAATTTTGTTAATGTTTATTAACAAAAAAGTGGTATCCCCAATAGGCCTAATCCACTTTTATAATTTGCATTACAATATTTATATTACATGCTTTAAAAAATTAAGCTATACCTATAATTATAATAAATCGTTGGTGAGCGGAATAAGCAGGGAGAAATCCGCTTAGTCAGTAAGGTCTTATATATACACTGAGAAAAATATTTGAGTACGCTGAACTTTTTTCATATATGATGACACATAACCTCAAAATCTGGCACGTAGAATAGAAGTCCCGTTTACTATTAAAAACAATAATTTTTGCTAGAAACTAAGTTTCTACTATGTATATTAAACATTTTTATCACGAATGAATAAAATTTTGTTAAATTTTCAATAATAAAAATTACTACCAAGATAGTAAAATCAGTGAGTTACTACTACTTACAAACAAGTAGAGCCTACCCTTTTCGTCTTTAAGATTTGTTTGTACTGTCTACCCGTTCAATTTAAGGGATTACCCAAATATTTTTCTCAGTGTAAAGAATATTATACACATTCCTTAAATACTATATACATGCCTTAAATATTATATACATGCCTTAAATATTAATTATATTCCTTAAATATTATATACAAGCCTTAAATATTATATACATGCCTTAAATATTATATCATATTACACTACATGATTTAATGCGAAAGAATTCTTATGATCATCAATAAATCCTGTTATCATTCTTCCAGCTGGAATACTTACGTTACCTATGAGAAATTCCACTGGTATGTACTCAATAAAGGCTAGTACCTTTGGTCCAGCTGGAATAATTTTGTTACCTACATATCCTACAATGGTTGATCGTCAATATCCTCATCTGCATAGGGATTGAATGTTGCAAGGTACTCGGCAAGTGGTGGTAAAGCACCCACAGGAGGAGCTACTGGAAGAGCTGCAGGAGGAGCTACAGCAGGAGCTGCAGGAGTCCTTTCCATTTGTTTCTGGTGGGTCCGCTCATGATTTTTTAAATGGTCCTTTCTTCCAAATCCTTTGGCGCACGTACGGCAGACAAAAGTCTTTTCGACGAGGTGCGTGCAGCGCCTGTGACGAAGTAATTCATCACTTCTCCCGTACGCTTTGTGACATCCCTCAATGTCGCAAACGTATGGGTGGTCGCCTTCCCTGTGGTGACGTTGGTGTGCTTTCGCACGGGAACGCTGAAGGAATTTTTTTGTACACAGAGGGACCTTGCACTGATATCCAGGCCTTCCATCAGGCCTAATGTATACTTCCCAGGTTTCGTCCATTGTAGTGTAACCTCTATCTCTACAAATTATAATCTCAAATAAAACTTTCAAGATCTATCACACTTCAAGGGTTGCCTCGATTGTCAGTCTGAGACCGGTGACTATATATAGCTAGGCTAGGGGCGTGGCACCAGGTAGATATGTGTTGATCGAGACCGGAAGAGGTGGAAATAAAGCGGAACTAACAAATTTTACATGCAAATGACCGATATAGAGGGCGCATCAATGCGTTAAACGGATATAGGCCAGAAAAAAGAGGGGCGTGAAACTAGGCGGGGGTATCTCATGTGAAAATCTTATGCATAGAATATAAGAAATTACATATAATCTATGCATAGTATTAGCGTTACATAAACTATATATAATTTATATTTTTATAACTTACTTAAATAAATTTATATAAAATCGTTAAAATCGCTTAAATCATTCATGTGTCGCATAAAATACGGTATGTACCAAGGACTAAGTGGGCTTTTTGAGCTCGGGTGTATACCAAGGACTAAGTGGGCTTTTTGAGCTCGGGTGTACCAAGGTCTAAGTGGGCTTTCTGAGCTCGGGTGTACCAAGGACTAAGTGGGATTTTTGAGCTCGTCTGTACCAAGGATTAAGTGGGCTTTTTGAGCTCGTGTGTACCAAGGACCAAGTGGGCTTTTTGACCTCGTGTGTACCAAAGACTAAGTGGGCTTTTTGACCTGATATGGTTGCAGTACTCGTCTTCGGCTCGGGCTTGCGAGCCTCGACTCGTACTGCAAACTCCACACTCGGTCTAAAAAAGTCCACTTTACTCCCTTAGTACAGAATATACTATTAACTCCAAAAACATGCATAAAATTAATTGAACAGGTGATACAACTTCACATAAATGCAACTTCAGTTTGATTCGGACTTGCGGAAATCGTCGTATTTTGCCACGGAGATCGCAGGGTCACGTCATTGTCACCATCACATCACTCAGATAAATTTTATACAAACTGTATCAAACTTTTTCTTAGTGGAATTAACTGTTTTCTTACTTTGTCTTAAATAACCTTTTAAGGTGGCTCTCTAGTGAAATTCAATTTTTTTTATAATTTTCAGTATAATAAGTAAATAATTGTATACCTTATTTGTACTCCAATTCTGAAGTTCTGTAGCAATTTTCAGCTATTTATATCACGTACATTCAGAATCATGTTACGGAGTGTTCAATATATGAATCAAATAGGGCTACGATCAAAGTCACCCTGGCGCAAACTGAATTAGTGAATCTAGTTAAAATTTTTGGAGGATATTTTTCGAAGTATTTTGCATAAAAGTTAGCATTTTATTTTGTCTCAAAACTGATTAATAATTTTTCAGAAAAACATTTATTTATAATTTTGCTTAAAAAACACAACTTTTACAACAATTTTACGTATGATAGTTTTTAACGAAAAAATTATTTTAAGTAATTTAAAAAACAAAATGCTAACTTTTATTCGTTGTACTTCATAGAATATTCTTGAAAAATTTTACCCGAGTTTATCAATTTGGTTTGCGCCAGGATAAAATATAAGTTGAATAAACAAATTAGTGAGAAAACTTGGTAAATTCGTGAAAAATATGATATTTTACAATACTAAGATTTTTAGGTAGCAATATTTTCAACACTATAAAAATATTTTATCTAGTATACTGAATACTTTAACTATGTTTAAAGCGATAAAAAATTTTTCGATTTTTTTATCAACTTTCACTAGAGAGCCACCTTAACCTATCTATTTTGCTTTCTTAGTGTAGCTTACACAATTTTCGTAGCTTGATACATTGTGGGTATAGTTTTTGTTATTTTTATATTGCTGCCAATACATTGGAAGCCAGTGCAGTCACGATGAGGAGTGATTGTTTTGAAAGCAAGCGATGGAGGCTCGGCAGCTGTGACGGAGACCCACATGATGCTTCTCCATTGTACTGCTTACGTGGATCAACAAAATCTGTACATTTCCCGCGAAGTCGTTCTGGAGATGATGCGAGTGGCCAATGGTGCCAAATGCCGAGTGCCTCTGAGCTGTGCCTCATCTATGAATTAAATACAAATTGTATACATTATTGTCAAATTTTGAATTTAAAAAAAAATTGTATGTATACAATTTGTGTACAATCGTTTTTGTAAACAAATCGTATACAGTGGCTGTGTACAATTTGTATACAAATCGTATACATCTTTTCCACCTGGGATGTTAAAACCGACACATTTGATAACTGTATACAAAATAGTTGGGCTGTGGTGCAATACATCTAAAAAGTTGTTGATTTTCGTACAATTTTTCTATGTCAAACTAAATCAATTTAGAGCATAAACTCGTAGCGGATTGAGCTCTGCGTGCTCAGAATTTTCAATGTTCAATCGCTGCATCGACGCCGCCAAAATACAGTCAGCTCTTGGCTTTGAATAAGCGACAACATCAGGAGTCGTCCGCATTAATAATCCAGTCGTCATGCTCCGCAAAGACATTCCGGCGTGCGATTGTCATACCGTCCTGTCGACAGTGGATAGACCAGCTCTGGACGAGCGCTACGGGTCATAGTAATATAGAAAACCGTTTAAACAACCTCGTTCGGCATCAATCTCACTATTTCTGGTCTGTGGCACCAGATGTCTGTAACGGCCACTCACTCGTCCCCCCTTATTTTCGAGGAGAGATACTGCCATCTCTCGCGCGGCTCATCTTTCTCTTTTTTCATTTTTAGCATCAGCGACAGCACCGGCTGCATCAGCGCTGCGGCGTATAGATTTTTTCCGAGCGAACGAGATCGTCGCTCGGGAGAGAGAGAGAGCGAGAGAGAGCGAGAGAGTTCCGGCGGCGATAGAATGGGAATCGGCGTATTATCGTGGAAAAGGGAGTTTTAACTCGAATTGCCGCTTGTAAGATTCTTCTTCTTCGGCTTGTTCTACCGCTTGTCAGCTTTTTTCAGCCTCTATCCGCGCATCCCCCCCTCGTTTTGTCGTCCGCGAGCTTTTTTCCTCGCTTTTGCAGTCCTCCGAGAGGCTTTATTTCTCTCTGCTGCAGCCCGCGGCGGCTGCTGATGCCATTGCCGAGGAAGAATGAACTGGCAATGGACTATTATTGTTTGTATGGGAATTTTCTCCGCGCTTTATTTTAATTCTATACTCACTCTCTCTTTACTGCGGCAGGTTATTTTTGCGCGATATATTTATGGCCGACACAGCCATTCGTTTTGAGAGTTTGCTCGAAAAACTTGCAGACGATGATGACGCCGCCGCCGCTATATACGTTTTCCGATTTTATAGTGGAAATTAAAGTAACTTTTTTTAAGAGAGCTGCACGAGTTGTCCGATCTGATGCACGATCGACGGGTTAAGGTGTATCCAGAGCGCATTTCTCTCCCTCTCCCTTTCTCTCGAGGCGAGAGCGATAAAAATTTGTCCGCATCGCGCGTATAATAAGCCGCGGAGAAAAATAAATTAAATTTCGAATTTTGAACATAAAACAGCGGGTAGTAGCCGCTGGAGTGTCGCGCTCCACCCGTTATCCGCGCGCATTCAAGGAAGATGATTAACAGCGAACTTTTATTGCCGAGAGGACGATTAATAAGCGTTGCAGCTTTGGAATCTGCGAGCAGAGCCACGTCATAATTCACTTTTCGTGGCCCGTAAAAGCGGCCTTTTCTATAGGTAGACGCATCCCTGTACATTCGAGAGAGAGAGAGAGAGAGAGAGTCGAGCGTGTAAAGTATATTTTAAAGCCTGAGCTTGGGCCGCCGGAGCTGCACTGCGCATGAAAGTAAACATTACGCAAGCGCGCGACACCCTATTACGGCCGCCGTCGCCGAGACAGCATGGCCATAGCTTCCCATGCTCACACACGGACACTGTATATATAAAAGCAGGCGAATTCTTATGGCGGCTGAGAGAGAGAGAGAGAGCCCGGATAATTGCAAATCGTGTAATTGCAAATGAAAGACATCCAGATCGTTAAAGCCTCGCTGCTGCTGTTGCCGCTGCAGAGTATAGCAGCAGTAGCAGTCTTTGCTCTCTTTTACCTCTCGCGTGGACGACGACTCCTACCAGCCGACTTGGCCGTGCTGACATTTTTAACGCAACGAAAGTAAGCTAAGCTATTGTGAACCGGCGAATATTTTCGCTCCAGGCACGCGAGCCCTTTACGATCCTGCTCTCTCTGGCGAGGCTTTAAGTGTTTTGGACGATTTTTGTAAATCAATCGCTCGCACGCACACACACGGGCTTCATTAATTATTTATTCGAGCCGGCAGTATACTCCACTCCCCTTGGAGCTTTTATCGTGCGAACCCGTGTGCGGCGGCCGAGTAAAAGTTTTAAGCGTTTTTCAACTGCTGTGTATATCCTCTTCCTCCCGAATTTATGCAGAACCGCGAGCGCTCGCGTTTAAAACTTTATTAAATTATATCGGTGCGTCAGCGCGTTGATAATTGTAACGTATAGGACAAGTAAATGCTCTCGGGCTAATGGTATGAGGCTGTAGTAACTTTGGCCAACAATTATAATCTCTCGCAAGTTTATTTTATCGACCGATTTTTCAGCATTAACCGCGTCTTTTAAATTTTACTCTTATGCAAGAGAATCGTATAATTACAATTACGGCTGAAGATTACACGCAAGTGCGGTAATTCGCACGTTTTCGTGCGAGAGATACGTATACGTACAAGGGAGCCGGGTGGACCTGCACATTTTTCGAGAGATAAGCCGAGAACGCATACGCGTTTAATTAACGCGACTCTCTCGTGACATATCATAGCCCCGCGTACTAATTGAAAGTTGTATCTCTCCCCGGCGCTTTAATGTTGCGGCGATAATCGTATAGCGATTTTACATGCGCACCAAACTCGCCGTAAAACAATTAAAAAGTAAGAGAAGCTACAGATCGACTCGTACAAGCTTTATACGAGCTCCCGAGCACAGTGCGCGCTTTTATACAACCTTTTCGTCGCTAAAATTTCTCCGTTAGTCGCGCCTGCAAGGAATCGAGAATATTATTTGTCCCGGGGACGATTAACGAAGTGGACAGAGAGCTTAAACATCGGCCGTAAAAGCGTGAGGGACACGTGGACTTCCATTCGTTGCAAAAACAAAACTGGCTGCGAGATGAACCACGAAAATAAAGCCGTTAGAGCACAAGGCGCGAACCGACGACACGGCTTTGATTTTTCTTTTCCCGTCCGCGCTTTCTATCTCGCTTGCTTGATACCTCCGCTCCGAAAAAATAAGCCCGAAAGATTGGCCTGATATGCCGCCTGCTGCTCCGCGTCTGTTTATTTTACAATTTCCTTTTCCAGTCTGTCTATGTGTTTTTTACCATTCCGCGCTTACTCAGCACTCGGCTTTTTTAAGCCCGGCTCTCTTCGGGTCTTCGAGAGACGTTCGAACGAAAATATGCACAAATTTTACCAAATTCAAAGTATAAAAGCCAAAGATTGGTCGGTCACCCATGCGTAATATGCGCGAGACGACCCCCCGCCTTCGATTACGAGAATTCCAAATATTATCGAATTCCGAGCGCTTAACGCGAGCAGCGCCAGCAGCAGCCCTATAGCGAACGAATGGGCCGTTAAAAGCGAGGCGGCTGTGTGTTATTACACCCGCTCGTGCGTCTGAAAACCTTGCCTATACCGCGTTAAGAGCGATATATCCCAAATCGCATACCTCCTGCCATACAACACACTAAAGCTCTCGATCCGGTGTAAATATAAGGCCTAGAAGTGGAATTTCTGAAACGCAGATGCTGACTGTGAAAATATACCGTCGGCGATGCATATATACATACACGTTCTCTCGCAGCGGCAGAAAAGTGTACGCGTGAATTTCGGATGACTAATAGCCGCGATGCTGATGTGTGTCACCAGTTTCGCGGACGCGCGCAGCTAATAATACTCTTTTTCTATAAATGCGCGATTTTTGAGGTTTTCCCGAGGTATTCCCCGCCATTAGCGACAATGACACAATGGCACGCAGCGAAGAGACAGCGGCGCTCTCTAAAAATAAGAGCGCGCGAATTACCATGTAACAAGCGTCGCACATAAATTTCGGCTGTCACCCGGCAGAAATCATCGAGCTCCATTAGCCCTGTAATTACCACTCTATTAACACGTATTCACGAGAGAGTAGGGGGGGGGGCGATAAGCAAAGCGAGAAAAAAGTCGCACACAGGGCACCATATCAGTTATCAGAATTTGCTCTACAGTTGTTACGCAACGCACGTCTTCAATTATACCCGCCCGGTGGAAAGTTCTGTGTAGTGCAGCAGCAGCAGCAGCAGCAGAAGATCAAAGCGAAGAGAGATTCGCGCTGCATCGCATCAGAGGCCCTCGAGCGTACGCGCGAGAGAGCCGATTAAGAATAATAATGAGCGATGGCTGCTCGGCCGACGCGACCGATCAGGGCTTGATTAATCGGCGGCGCGATTGCGCGCCAATTTGTCTCGGGGGCAGCAGCAGAGCCGCGGCGGCAGCCGAGTGCGAAAAATATGAGGAGCGTTATTGATGATCGTGAAAATGAATAGCGGGGGCAGCCGGCCGGGAAAAAGAGGGCACGCGGAAACTTATTTACTCCCATTTCGAATCTTGCAACCTGACAAGTTTTCGCTCCGAGACTTGTACGAGAGATAAGGGCTTCATCTTATTAACGAGTCTTCTGCTTGACGTTTATTACGCGTTTAATTAGCGTAGGACGAGTAATCGTCGATCCCACAGACACAGTGTACGCAAGCCTTGGTCGAGGTAAATCATTTGAGCTACAATTCCGCAATACAGCGTTTTCCTCTAAAACAATCCCTCGACGCGACGCTTTGTCGGCGGCTGCGAGATTTATCACGCGATATAAAAGACGAAATTCAGCAATAATGTAAACAGCGCCTTGTTACAAGCTCCATAAATATCCCGAGCGCAGGGCCTCTCCCTCCCTCCCTCCCTCTCGAAATAATTCAAGCCGTATGCATAATTCGCTAGGGCGACGCCAAAAATGAGAGCTGCTGCTGGACGTTATCTGCAGGAGGCGCGAGAGCGCGTTCTCGCTTAAATCTCGCCGGTATCTGCGGAGCAAGCGGTAACAAGTTTCAATTCCTACGAATTCCTCGGGCCATGCATCACTCGCGGCCTCCCTCTCACATACACACAATGGCTCGATGTGCACACTCGCTCCCGGCCACATACGATAAATATCTTATTGTGCGAAAGAAAGAAGAAGAAGACGCGATCTGCCGCCTTTTCGTCCTTTTTTTTTATTTTTTGCTTCTTTATATATATTGCAAGCAACGCCACTGACATCGCTATAGAGTTGCCAAGCCGACTTCTTAACTTTGCGCTGTGCGCGCGCGAGATAAAGAACGATTGTGCAGGACTTTGGTGAAATTTTGCGCAATAAAAAAACTAGAGCTAAATTCCTACAAATCAAAGTCGCGTCCTTAAAGGTGCCGGCACTTTCGCGCACGCGCGCGCGCGGGAAAAATAGGCTCGAGACAGGTAATAAAATTCAGTAATAACAGTACACTCGCGAGCTCGGTCTGATGCGCACTAAAAAGCCTGTAGATCTCGTTCTTATATACTTAGAGGAGGACGCGCGCACACGCGCTTGCAAGCGGCGAAACGTCGTCACGTCAATTTTCGCAAACTTCAAACATTACACTTTCTTATAGGTCGTACAGCAGGAATCGAAGATTGACGTAACGCAACTGAACCACTTCTTCTGCGCGCGGTAAAACACGAGAATCTCGATCATAATACTCGTTCTCCTCAATCATCCGCCCCGGCTTTTGCACATAGCCGCTCTCTCTCTCTCTCTCTCGGACGTATACACACGCAGGAGGAGGGAAAAAACAAGGCAAGAGTTGCCGGTTATAACAAATTCACCAATCGGCCACAATCGGCAATCGCGAGCTCATACATCGATAAGATCAGAATTCGGATCCCGCAAGGAATTTCCCGTGAGAACAGGCCACAGCGTTGGACTCTTCTTCGCAGGAAAACGTCGTTGACGCGCTGCGGTATAGCGGATATCGCGACTTTAACGATCTCTGCCCCTTTGCGACGACTCGTCGTGTTTACGCGCCTTAACGATGTTTCGTTTGCCCTCGCGCTCGCCGAGTGTTCGTCTCTGCCCTTTGCCGACGACGCTCCGCTTATTCGCATATTCTTCGCTGAAAATCGCAACTGCTATTCTCGTTAATCGTTTATTCATCGGTGAATATACGGAAACTCGCGTTTTATATACTTGTGCTCAAAAATTTATTTCGATGAGAAAGCACACGCGTATAAAAGTGTGCAGCTTGTAGTACAAGCGCTATAAATCTTGTCTCTCGGTTCTCACTCATTATCTCCGGCCAAGTTTTTCCTTTAAACACCGCTGCTCCTTTTTATCGAGCTCCTATATTCTCGCCTCTCGCGCAGTATAACCTGTGCTGCTCGCGGGCCGCCGGCTTTTTTCTTAATCCGCGCGGCATAAGACGGATCGTCCGCGCAGCTCTCAAATTAGAGATGCATCGAACGCACGTTCAAACGCCACTATAACAGCGTTCGTTATAACGCGCGCGCGCGGGCTTCCCATAGCCTTTAATAATTCAACGTTGCGAGAGCTCGCAAAGGCTACCGCGCTGCTGCTTCTGCCGCTGCAACAATATCGCGCGCTTGATAAAAAGCGCAAAGCAGATCATGATTTGTCTCTGGCCGGCCGAGCCTTTTTGTCTCTCCCGCGCTTTCAGCCGGCGGATCTTTTTCCTCTCACTCGTTTCTTGCCCCGTCGAGACTCCCTCATAAATAAAATTAATACGCGCGCGAGTGTTCGATAAAAAAAGCGAGTGTGTGCTTAAAAATGATAATCTGCCAACGACTCAATCCCCACTTGGTTGATTTTCGGTTATATTGCTTTAAGATTGGAGAAAAGCCGTTGGGATTAAGTGTTCGTGAAACGCGGGTGTCAAAGTACTTGATCCTGAATTTTGGTTAATGAGGATGTGCGAGGATTAGGAAGCGTTGAAGGAACGCGCTCGAGGCTTAAGTAACTCGGGAGATGATTTTTATTATTCAAACCGAGCCGAATAAGCTTTTAAAGAGCTCATCCCTGTAAGTAGGCTTTGTATCGTTTGAGCACTTCACTGGATTACCGGCGGATCAGTATCATCAGTGTGTACTAAAACTAGATACGTCTAGGTTGATTTTTTAAACGCAAAGCGTGCACGTAACAAAAAGTAATAAACTATTTACACGCTTCACTTTTGGGCTGTGGCAGTAAATATCCCCCAAATATACACTTAAAACATTTTATCTGCGAGTCCATAAAAACCGCAATATCAAGAAAGGCATAACTTATGCACACTATACACGTGTAGTATCAAGTTAAAAAATATTGCCGGATCAAAAAAATATCAGCTTGATGAAAAGAAATTTCATCCTCTCGAGTTCGCGAAATAACTTTATACTTTTCGCCAAGCGAAATTAACATTTCTCGTGAAAAATTTTATACGCACAATACGTAATAATAAAAGAAAGTATATACCCCTTTTACGATTTTTTTATGCAATTATCCGCTTTGATCCCGCAATATACGTACTTTCGCGAGGCAGTGAAATCGCAAGATTTGCGAGCACTTCCCTCGCAGTATAACTTTATGTCTCTCAATAAGTTATTATCCGTCTTTTACTAATGCAGTCTATTATTTTCTGTTTCAGGTTAGTATCTCACTCCACCAACTTCCACTTCGCTCTTCCGAGGTACATATACATGCAAAAGGTGAAGGCGTTCGGTATACCAGCTCCCCTTTTTCTCTCTCTCGCTCCCTGTCGAACACAGCCCGTTGTCGTGACTGTATATACGATGGATTTTCGCGAAATTAAGGCGGTCCAGTTAATTAGCACAATAATAATTAGCAACGTAGCGCGGCAGCAAGCGCGGCAATTACACACTTCTGCCCACCGGAGGAGAAAGGCGCGGAGACTATGGAGAGAGAGGAAGAAGGGAGAAAGTTCGCATGTGTGATTGCGCGTGTGCGCTTGTAAAAGGAGAGAAGAGCGAGAGAGCAGAGGTGACGAAGAGAAGCACGACGTCGCAGTGGTTGCGAAGCGCGGCCGGTTTTATTGTTAGTGACTGACTAATTAATTAGCTGGCTGGCTGCTCGCTCGCGCGCGCCGATAATTAGCGGCTCGCGATTAGTCATCGCGACGAACGATTTGTTCGCGCACCCTGTGGCTCGGACGTTCAACTCGAGCCTCTTGCCAGGGCCTTCGGTGATTTATTTCACCGGCTCAAAGGTTATATCGATGCGTCGTTATATGGTCCCGCGAAAATATTTTTTTATCAAAAGGCTGCAGAGTAATTGTACTCTGATGCATTGACACTTTTCGTGGGAAACTTGGCGAGAGTTATGGACGAATTTACGCGCTGATGTGACTTTCTACAGCGCCGTAACTCACTTATCGCCATCGTTTGGGAAAACTTGTATATTTATAGCTTGTCACGAAATAATTTTTTTTATTGTAAATTTGTCGTGAAAGGGCTGCGCTCACCGCGTATGTAGCGTAATTAAGCAATTAACCGCCAATATAATTTTATTCATGACGTCTTTATCTTCTACAATTTATCATTCAAGAATACATATATCAATTAAACGGTTATCTGAAAATTGAAATCTTAATGGCGATAAACTACATGAAAACACTGCAGCACACGCATCACGCGCGGATAGCATTACATTTAATTGCTAGCTTGAAGCGCGAAAGACGCATTCGACTACTGTAATTCGCTCGATCGATTAAACTGCAGGCTTCATCTTGATTAGCCTGCGAAAATCGTTCTTCAATAATTTTTCCGAGTACAAGAGACAGAGCATGATCGCAGTAGCCCGACTAATTGTCCGTGTAAGTAGAACGAGGCGTGCTAGGGACAGACAGCGATCGCAACGCTGTCGCTTTGCTTTTTCCTCTCTTCCTTTTTCGCGACAGCTCTTGTCTCTTTCTCTCTCTCTCTCGGTCATTCCGGAATTGAAGTCGCGCGCGCTTAACGGCGTTTACAAGTGCGCGCAGTCTCTCTCTCGCGCGCTTAGCTCGCTCTCTTTCCAGCCTCCTCCTCCTCCTCCGCTCCCTTCGGGTAGATCTCGGAGCGCGATAACGTGACTGGTAAATAATGTAATGCCCGAGCTCCGGCCGGCTTTCTTCTTCTCATCCTCCTTTTTTTTCTCCTCTGGCAGCCGTCCTCTCGGTGTGCAACTCGCCCGCGCACCTCCTCCTCCTCCTTCTCCGTTGACTCTCCGACGCTATACGTGCAAAATCACTCCCTCCGAAACACTCGAACGTGTGCCCTTTATTCGCGCTTGATATTGCACGTGTTTTCGAGCAGAATTATAGGATCTCTCGGCGTGGAATTTTGCGCTGTATTTACGACTTCATTTGCAGAGCCGGGATTTACCAACTGATTCGGCGCTAATTGCTTTTAAAAATTGCACACGCAGTCACGTGTTTCAAGTCCCGGCGCATCAGGATTGATTGTATTTTTACACGCGTGGAAAGCGTTTATCGGCCAATAAAGAAAAGTCATTAGCGAGATTTAATTGCTCTTTGCTCACTTATAGTTGTTGTAGCGTACACACGTAACGCCGAGTTATTCAATAATAAAGAATCACTCTGCATGGCTGATCGAACGCCGCCGCCGCCGCCTCCTCTGCTTTATGGCGTCTTAACACGTGATGATTTCATTAATGAGGTTAAGAAAAGAAATCGTTTAACGTGAGCTTTATTTTTAATTACTCGGCGCTCGGCTGCTTCAATAATATTCCTTCTCCCGACCAATTAAAATTTCGTAAACTTGCAAAAATGAAGCCTACGCTAAATAATTTTCGGTCGAGTCGTCCTCTTTCATACATTTATAACGAGGGCGAGTACTATAGAGGCTAATTGGGTCGATTAAAACGTAGGGGGTATAATCCTTAGTTTCGGTGGTATAGGATAATAACGGCGGCGTCAGGCTCCGACCATTAGCACATTTGTTCGGCGCTCGTTATCAGATCTGCCGCGCTATGAATACGTTACGCGCTCTCTCGGGCGCTTGTCGCGCGAGGAACGACGAGACGTTGATCCGCGCTCGCTTCTTCTTCTTATCGCGCTTCTTCCGATCGCCGTCTACACCGAGAGACTTTCACTATACTCGTCTTCGCTCGTTGATTTGCTGATCGCAGCCGCGCGTCGTTATATACTCGAGCTTCACTTCTTTTCTTTCTTTTTGCGCGGATTTTTTATTTTTCAACGTTTATAATTTCGCGGCGAGACGAAGATGCGTAACCTCTGATTATTGCAGAATGTTCTTGCTTTTAATAGTTTTTAGTAATTTGTGCGTTTAAGTTATTATCAAGGAAAATCCTTATATACTATAAACGATATCGTTTGGATGAGATGCTTCACTTTTCTAAGAGAAAAGTCTTCTATATCCTTGTGGCACAGGCCAGCACAACGGAAACGCATTCGCAAACTTTTCTCGATTTTATCTTTATAATCTCCGATCTGCGCCGATACGGCTGCGGAGGTCTTCATTACGGAAACATAAACTTAGATAATTTGTAGAGGTAACACCCAGCCGCTGTATAGGCGTGTGTGCAATAAAGCCATACAGTCAGTTGCGCTGCCCATACTTTGTCGGCGGAACATCGCTGGGCCCTTTGATCATAATACCTGGGTCATACGACGATCGACTCTGGAATCTCGTATCGCATCAGAAGTCGTATTTTGAATTGAGCGGAGAAATCGGAGCAGATTTCGAGTTGCGGCTGCATTGCGATCCGAAATTAAAAATCTTGATTGCGCGGTGTGTATGTGTGTGTTACGTGGAGTTATTTCGGGTCAGCGACGATCGTACACCTTATATATGAAATTCGCCTAGCAGATGAGTTTACTCGAAGGAGCTTCTTTGCAATCAGGCCTCGATAATTGTCGGTGTACTGATGTACAACGTGTTCGCGAATTAAAAAATTACAAACTTGAGAATCGCGCAAATGCTCATACCGCGTACGATTTTTCAGGATAAGTGCTGGCTTCGCGAAGTCGCCCGGGGCACAGCGGTGGCCTTTCCCGCGCATAAATATCCAATAGCACACTTTTCGGCCGAAAATGAAGTGATAAAAATTACAGGAGCGAGTTTAATCACCGTGTGCATTTCAATATCTGCAATCCAAATAAAAAGACGGTGTTTTGCACGAGATATACCTACACTGCGCGGCTCGAATTCCTCGCAAATTAAAGGGATTTCGATTCCCGAGCCGCGTGCGCGCGCGCATTAAATTCGAATTAAATATTAAACGCGTCAAACTCGCGCAGCTGGCCCGCGAAATTGGCTTTGAAAAATCAATAATTACACAATGTGCGCGCATGTAATAACACATCGGCTGGAAGTAGTGCACATTTTCGCGCCGCGATACTTAACGGCAAACGGACTGCGCTCGCGCTTGGGAAGAAACACGCAGCTTTATTAAAAATCAAGTCTCACGGCTGCATCAGGCGATAAAAAAGCGAGTAAAAAAAGAAGTCGCTGCGGCGCCGAAAAAACGGCAAAACAAGGAAAGAAAGAGCAAACGAGCGCCCGTGAAAAGAGTCGCGCGCGCGCGGCAATGCTCATCACGTAAGATCCTGTTTTTCGAAACGATAGCAGCAGCAGCAGCAGCAGAGAGCTTCGTTATGTGGTGTACGAGTGTGGGGGAGAGGAGTTGCGGTGGTTTTTGTGGTGGGTGCACTCGCCGCGCGCGCGGACAGTACTTCTCGATCGATAAGGCTCCGGTGCACAGTGGCTAATTACGCGCGATTGCGTCAACGCCGCCGCTGTGTTGCACGTATCTCGCGAATTAAACTATAATAACCGGGCGAAAGTGCCGCGATCGCGCGAGCACGAGCCACTTGGTCCGAAAATGGCGCGAAAATAAAAAGACTCGCGGGTAGAGACGCGCGGGTAATACTTATATATACTTGTTGCCCCGAGAAAGAGAGCAGAAAAATATTGGAGAAATTATCGATCGCCGTGCGGTAATTGTTGGAATCGAATTTTGAGAAATTTTTGTCTATCGTTATCTTTCCGATGTGATGAAATCTACGACTGTGCATAATATGAGAAAACTCGGCGAAACGGTTTACTCCGCGGACGTCTTTCTTTCAGCGTGGCCCGGCTTATTTACATCCTGTAATAAATCTATCATCCCGATATTTTAAGATTTTTCGTAAAATTATACGCTGTACAAGTTTGATACATAATTAACCATCATGTCATTAAAGGATCCGCAATACTTCAACGCGAGATTTACTGCGATCAAGACATAGAGCCCCACTGACAAATTTATGGGTAAAAGACAAATTAAAAAATTCGCTGCGTAATCGAACCGAGTGTACCTATATATATGAAGCTGAAATTAAAATCACAGATAAATTTACAATTTATTCGGTTTATCGATCGTAAGCCACTTTGCTTGTACGTATTTAAAATGCTTAATTCATTTTGACTTTGATGGAATGCACTTTTACTTTTTTGTTCCCCGAAACCTATACAGGTCCACACATTATACTCTCGCGAACGTTTCGGCGAGATTTTCACAAAGCGCAATTAAATCTCAGCTTGACGCCTGACGTATTTCAGCGCTGTAAATTCGCGCGCACGTAATCCGCCCGCTTAATAATTCATTTTGTCTCATTAAACGTATAAAATTTCATTCACGCTATAACTAATTAAATTAATTAAAGAATATTCGACTTTTTGCACTAATCCTTTTTTCCTTTGCGCAAGGTTTTTGTGTATAATACCAAATTAAATTAAGAATCGTAACTGCCTTTTAACTTTTATACAAAAGAAAAGGCAAACTGCTTTCGCGTGACTTTTACGCGCGATTTTGCGCAATGAAATTGATTCTATATTGTTCTTGCAAAAATTGTGCGTGGGACTCTACCGAGAAACGATAAAAATACGTTGCGTGAAATGTTCATTATTAAGAAATCGAAAAGTATCGAGCTTTCTTCTGAATTTTACGAACTCCGAATTCCAATACACCACTGCAACAATGCAGCAGTCAACGGTAATCGGTCCTTTCATTCCGTCGAGCTGCACATGGAGATAACGAATAAAAAAGAGAATCAAACGATGGCCCTTGCTTCGTCAAAAGCTCGCGCGCTGACTCGCGAGGCGCAGCGATTCTCGGTATACACGCAGAGAAGTACATTTGTTCTTATCGATGTCGCCATAAAGATTTTTCTCCGTTTACGGCGACGCGCGGGAGACAAACTGCCGCATGAAGCGCTTGTGCCGCGGTAATCGTTCTGACCCGATTTTAAAAAAGGGATTCCATATACGTCGGAGTGAGGAATATCGACAGCGGCTGCTGTGGCGGCGGCGGCGGCGGCGGCGGACCGTCATTGCCGAATAATAAATTGCCGCTAATAATCGGCGCAGCGCGAAATTGATGGCGATGAAGATCTCAGGCTACGCGATCGGCGGCGACTTTCGATTTTTCGATTTCCACGACGGCGTACAAACGATGGCTTTCGATACTTATCGAATTAAAGTGACGTAAAACTCTGGGATTCCGTGGGAGATGCATGCGAGTGTAGGTATGTATGTATATGCGTAAAAAGGAGCTTCCCCGAGGACGCGCAGCCGGAGAAAACAATCAATCACTTCATTGGAAAGTTTAAGCGGTCTTTGAAGTCCCTTATTACCGTCGCTGCATTTATATATATATATATATATATATATATATATATATACTTACTGCATGCGCATCAGCGGCTCGTTCGACGAAAAACTGGCCAGCAGCAGCAGCAGCGCGCTCGTTAACGAGTCAGCGAAATATCGAAATTTTCCGAATGTCTCGGTAAATGTCGCGAGACCAAGGCGACGACAAAATCCCGATGATTGCCACCGTTCTGAGAGAGCGTCGAAAAAACGCGTCGCGGGTTATTGCGTCAAACCTTTAGCGGGGTATTTTAAACGAAAATTTTGGCAGCTTCCGTCAAACACAATCGCGTTAAATAACGGTCCGCGCTCGTGCGGCGGAGTTGTTAAAGTTGTACATATTTTAAGTACGCATTGATTTACGGAATGTGTTTATACTTTGTTTAATAAATTGTATGTCCAACTGTCGTCTACCGGCTCTGACGAAATTATCGCTCGAGCAAATATTTATAGCAAATCGTGTTATACGTAGTACTAATTTACTACTCGGAGAGAAATTATGTGCAGTAAATTTTACTAAAAGTATGGGAAATTGTATACTGAAAAGTATACAGTAATCTGATTGTATATAAGCTGGAATGCCAAAAAATTAGTGTGCTGTACAGTAAACTTTATTGTTATGTGTTATCAAATTTGTAAGACAGTGTACGATAACTCTTATAAGAATTGGTCGTTTCTACTAGCCTAAGTAATAACATTTACAAAATCGTATGTCAATTTTGAGAGCTCTGTGAAGTATGCAACCAGAGTTTTTGATTTCCAAAATATCGCAAAAATATTTGGTTCTAAAATAATTTTTTGATTCAGTCTCATTCCGCGAATAATGACTTTAAGGAAACCTTTCAGACGTCAAACCAATGCTTGTAATTTGCTCGTTTAAATAATATTAGGCTTTTATCAACAAAAACTTAAAAACTTCAATCGGTATAAGATAAGATCGCCATAAAAAATTTCCTGCGCGCGGAGCGCAATCTGTACGGACCCAAATCGCTAAAGCAATAATCATACATATATTGCCAGCAATTAAAAGTGTTGACGATATGTATATGATTGCTTTAGCTATATAAATACATGGGTACAAAATGTTTATGAGCAAATAAGAAGCATTGGTTTGACGCCCGAAAGGTTTATTTAAAATCATCATTGGCGGAATGAGACTGATTCAAAAAATTATTTTGCAACCATGCACAAGTGTTTTTACGATATTTTGGAAAGTAATAGGCGAGCAAATTTAAGACAAAGAGTAGAGTAACGTAGAGATTAAATTGTTTATGATTATTAACGCTTCAATAAAAATTACTGTACTGTCTAGCTTCCCAGACAAAAAAGTAAAATTTACAGTACTGTTTGTCTCCGTTTAGGTATATTTAGTATGTACTCGAAGAAACGATTTGTTGTGTAACTAAATGGATCCATTTCGAAAGGTTACCTGTTTTTAATTTGTACACTGCGTTATTATGCAATTAAGAGATCAATTTTCCACTTGACTCGTAAAAAGTGCAATAAAAAATCTTGTCGATCCGCCCGAATATTCCAGTTTCAGCAAGTAAACATGAATTTCGGAACAAACTTATCATTTCTCATGTTGCCAGGTCATACACAAATTTCGTCAATAAAACACGAACGAGCAAAAGTACCAATTCGCTTGAGCCACGCTCTACAATAAACCAAAAAATATATACGACCACATCATCAGCTGCCACAGCCAATTCATCTCGCTCGCATGATAGCCTCCGCTTCACTCATCCGTGTAGCGTAGAAGTGCGTTGCAGCAGCAAATCTAAGCCTAAGGCCAGCAGCGGCAGCGTCGTCGGCCGGTGCACCAGCTTCATTTTCTGGGTCGAGGTGTCTTCGCGCGCGAATGAGTAGCCAGGCTCGTTAAGTTTGTTTACCAACCTCCCGTATTAGCGGCGGGATTCTCACCGCGGGGAAATAACAGGCGGCTCACGCCCACGCGCGACTAGCCCGCCCACGCGCGACTTAATCGCGGCTCACCCACTGATCCACATATCGGCCGCGGGCTGCAACTATACGCACACACACACACTGCAACGGCCATTGTGCCATCGATCCAAGCGAAAATCGGATGCATCCGCTCGCTCTGTGCGCGAGAGCTTAATGATGATGACGATGATGACGATGATTATGATGATGCAGTGGCGAGGAGTGGTGCAAGGATGAAAAATCTCAGAGCAGAAATTTCTCTCTGCGTTGTTCTCGATCGATGGTCATCTATTTTGATGTGCTGCACGTTCGTTTGTATTTAGTCGGATGATTTATATATCCGAAGGAATCAATCATCGCTCGATTTCACTTGAGTTTTCTGATACAACGAATCACGCATTGTTTAATAAATAAAGAAAATTTGTATTTTTCATGACTGCAGTTCACAACTTGGGAGAATCGTAAAGTCTGCTTTACGATCGATACGCACTTTTGCATTAACGAGATCCAGCTCTTACATACACACACACACGTTGTCCTCCGCGTTCGTACCTCTTAATGAAATTGAAACAAGATTTATGCGCGAAATTTCCATGAAATTCTTCGAGTTTGTATAAACATTTCAATCACGCCATAAAGCATATACAACTTTTACCTCGCGCGGTAATAGCCAACGCACACACATACATGCATCGATAAAAAAGAGGCTACACCGTCCGAACACAAGCCCGTACCGGCGCGCGCATATTAATTGCCCGAATTAACAGTTAAGAGAAAATCGGCCAAATTACCCCACAACGTATCCATCTGCTTTCGTGCGCGAGAGCGCGTTTGTTCAACACGCGTTTTGTAATTTGATTAATCTCGTTCGCTACCGCGCGCACGCCGCATCAATTAAAGCTCCCGCGCATTCATTGCGGTCGCGGCTATAAAAACGCTCCTCCGAATAAATCGGAGCAAGTTCTCGGCCTCCCGAGGAATTATTCCCGCGGAATCCGGTGTGAGACTCGCGTAATCGAACGCTCATACCGACAAATCAGCTGCTCTGCTGCGGCCGAGTCTGCATCGGTGCGTGTAAAAGGCGCCGCGGTACAGCGTTTAGCTCTCTGCAGCTCTCTTCGCGGTGATTTCGGAGGGCACTATATATGCCTGCGCAATTAGCCGTGCTCGCGGCTACATCGGAAAATTCACGAAGCGACTTAGGTCGAGGTCGAGGTACACCTATAGCGCGCTGCAGAGTGAAAAAAGAAGGAAGAAGGCGCGATTTACGAGGCGGTCGCGAAATGCAACGGCTGATGCATCAGCGGTGGCAGAGGGGGTGAGAGAGAGAGAGAGAGAAGAGAAGAGGAAAGCCGGCGGCTGGTCTTCGGCAAACAACTCGATTAATTCCGGGGGCCCGCCGGAGGCCCGGGTTTTTCGCTTTTTTTCGCGGCTTGATTGATTTCGGCGTAGCGTCGCTCGATTCCACGGGCCGATAAAGCGGAGGCAGCGTCGGCGGTTGCGGTGAATCGTCGCGCGTAATTGATATTGCGACGTCGATTTTTTTGAAAAACGAACGGGAGTGTGTGCATAAAGTGAGAGCGGGATCGCCGCGAGGGGCGCGGCCGAGATGATGCGCGCGCTGCATCGCCCGGCAAGTGAATATTTACACTCGGTGCGCTCCTTTTTTAACGCGTGTACGCGCATATATACGCAAGTAAAGTGTGCGCGGCTGACGCGAATATATTTGTTTTTAATTATTTCCCGCGAGCGAGCTGTTTTTTTTTGTTTTATACACCGTGTGCACCGGGAGATTATTTCGGCGACTCTCCCTCTGCCCGCGTCTCCGGCTTCCTACCATCGAGGTTAAACTTTATTTAATCGAGCCAGAACGGGATTCGCTGGGAATTGTTATTACTCATTCGACTCGGCGTAATTATTGTAATTATTCGTCATATTTAATGCTAATTTTCGTACTTTTGATAATTAATTAGAATGATGACGTTTAATTGAATTATTCCGAGAAATTGCCTGATATTTTCTTCAGGCTCTGCATCGTCCTTCTTCTTATATAAGCGATTCCCCGACAAAAAAAACGAAAAAATTGGGTTTAAAAAGTGTAAGGAATTTTTCGGAGTAACATGCTTATCCGACCATTTTTTCTTGGTGCTCTGAGGGGTTTTCATCAGGAACGCGGACAATTCGTCTACTTTCTAAAAGCCCTCAGATGGACCCATTTACTTTCTACACGCGTGTTAATAAGGAGCTTAGGGGTCAAGAAAATATCGTTTAAATATCTGTCTAGTATACGGGCTCCTTTGAGAGTACTCACAAAGCTTTTTTAATGCTAATGGGTGAGAGCGTTTTTTTCAATAAATAAGGGCATAATATGTATAGCATAAAAGTTGAGTAGTTCATCATTTATTTCAAATGGTACTTGAAGCAATAATTTTTTTACTCGATTCGTATATTGAGAAGCAGAAATTATATAAATATCCATTTTTTCGCAAGAGAAAAACACAATTCAATAACTAGCGCACCAGAATTTCACTTATTAAATTCAATTCTGCATATACACACTTTTTAAAGCGTATGCAATTTCTGAAAACCAAATCAAAATACTCGTCTGAAATTGAGCAATCTCTTTCCCATTTCTCTGGCAGCATACGCAGTATACCATCAGCATCAGGGTCTGCGCATGCGCACCGCCAAAGCCCACTTTCAGTGAGCAAAGAGGCGAGATAGCCAGTCGTTCTCCAGGGCAGAGATGAGAAGAAGCTGTATACAGGACTAGCCTCGGGACTAGCCGTTCGTGCAGCAGCTATACTCGCTCGGGCGTGTCGTGTACGTAGGCGCGGGGCGAAGATATAGTCGATTATGATCTGACAAGAGATTACTTCATGCGCGTTTCCTGCGCGCCCGCGTAACACGGGCTCCACTCGATTTCCCCGTAAATCAAGTGCCGCATGCTTCCGCGAGTAGCAAGACTACCGCGATCGCAGCCTTTCATAATGCGCGCGCGCATATTTTAACGCTCGAGAGCTGCTGCTCTTGAAAGATAATACTGAAAATGATGGCCGCAGCCTTTTCAGCGACGTTACATTTTTCTCCGCTTGCTGCTGCTGCTGCTGCTGCTGCCAACTGGAAGACTGGAACTGATGCTGCGCGCGTTTTCTTTTCACTCGTAAAAACGGCTTTGTTCGAGAGATTCTTTGGTCGGTGACGAGAGCGACTACGGGCTCTCTGAAAAATGGCACGTATATATTCCTTGTTACGCCTTGAGACTCGTGTATATAACGTACGCGATGTTTGCTCCTGCATTGTAAATGAGAAAATTAGTAATTTTACGAGCCGCGTCCGGTAATGTTTCGCATAAAATATTTCGTCCGATTAATGCGCGGATCTCGAAAATTGATACCTATACGCGTCGCGCTTAAAAATGACTGTTCGATTACTCCGCAGCGATGCCTTTAATATATAAGAGACATGCTTTATGTGGCCACTGGCGGCTTGCGAAATCACGTGCAATGATAATTTCGACAAGCTTTACGAGAGTCCAGTCGGGTATTAATAACTTACCAGAAAAGCGCATTATCTTATTAAATTTATTTAGGCAAATCAGTTACATGATCCGTCCTGATGTGGGTGTCAAAAGCAAAGGTTTCGTGAATAAGTGACGAATCGGCGCACGACCGGCTCCGATTCCCTCTCTAACGGATATTTAAATTTTAAATTCTATACGAGTGGGTGGCGCACGAAAATCCGATTTTATTTTTCTTCGTTGCTCCACTGTTGGCATTTTAACCTCTTTCAACACTCGCTCCTTTTATACTCGTACCTTATGATATCAGCTGTCGCTTTCACGATTTCATCTTATGCATCTTCTCTTTTAATTCACTGTAAAGTGCATGACTTTTGTGATTCTTAATATACTTTCGATGATCCAAATTATGCGATCGAAAAGCAACGATATTTCTAAATACTTTTTTTACCTACTCAACTATATATCACATCTACACAAACCTTTCACTCAGTTCTTATCGTCGGTAGGTTGATACGATAAATTTTGCGGACAAAAATTAAAAAGCGCGCGGGAAAAATATCGCCGCAGTCGTGGCGCGATAAAATCTTAACGGTACGCTATACTTTAAACATAAAAGAAGTCGCGAGAGGAGCGTATTAATAAAGGTTACACGTGTACTTATAGATTTTATGACGATAAAACAAAGTAATTTTTTACCTGAATATTGAGTCACTACTCTTGGTGCGGCTCTAAAAGTACCGAACAATGTTTAACGTTTAGATTTTATCGCGATGCTCGATGGTGATTTCTTATACGCACCTTATTTTGAAAAGAGCAGTAGCTTATACAACTTTCTCGTCGTACATCACGGAAAGTACAAAAGTCTTTGCATTATAATAATACGAAAGAATGCGCTCCTCCCAGATTGACTATAATAGTTGACGTTGAATATAACCTGACACACGGTGAATGCAATATTTTTTAATTGGAATGAGCGAGAGACGCTCGAATGAAAGATCAAAGTAGAAGGAAATCAAAGATAAAGACTCGCGCACGGATTAGATTGAACAGTAGTCTATACAGTAGCATTCGTCAAGGACTAAGTATACAAAGTGATACCCGACAAAGATAGTGCGCGCGTGTTTGGCGATTACGTAAGGACTATGCCGCCGGTCGTGCTGCTGATTCACCGTACACATTGCGGCTCTTCTTCCTCGCAGCCTTCCGCACGTTCTTCGCCTGCCCCTTGCTGAGCGCAACCGTTATATGCTTATGTGCGCGCTGCACTTTTCGACTGCCTAATAATCTCTCCACTCTTCTTCTCCGTCCGTCTGCTTACGCATGTTGCGTTTCTTCTTCCTTCGTTTCCTCTCCTCGGACACTTGAGTCATAATCTACCGAGAAATGCCAGCCGGTTTCGCTGGAAGTATACCTAGAACACATCGCGTCGTGACGATTGAAAGATTAAGACTGTAGAGTCACCAGAAAAATACTCCTCAATCCGCGAGCATAGTTCCTCTCACCTGATGCTGACGAATCCAAGTCAAAACGACACCGAGCAATGAAGCATTTAGTCGTGCATAAAACGAAAGAAAGCAAAAGGACTCTGCGATATCTCGATAAACACATCGCCGAAGCAAGAGAGAGCCCCCATGCATATCCGTGCATTTGCGCGCGACAGCGCTATCTCCTCGCCATCAGCCTACACAGGCTCGCGAGTACGCTCACAGCTATACCCGAGCGTCGGAGAGATTTGTATCGAAACAAAAAAGCGCGGCGCGCGCCTAACACGTGTTTCCTCGTTCAATTAACGAGCATATCGAGGGCCTCGATCGGCCAAACGTAGCTGCTGCTTTACGCGCGTATCGGCGAAAGCCCATTCATAAACTCAACGATCCGCGGATTATCTTCAATACGCACACGTGGCTGTAGCGACATGTAGATAGTTCGGGATCGCAAAAAGCTGATGCGAATTTCGCAGCATATAGGACAGTGAGTGCGGAGGTGGAGTCGAGGAAGAGCGAGAGAGCACCGGGAGAAATCGGGTCAGGGACCTATTTGCTTCTTCGCTCTCCGGCAGGAGTGCTTTCTTTTGCTCGCCTTTTATTCTGCTCCGGGAGGACGATTTGCATTTTTCTGCTTTTGCTGCAATGCCCTTGTTATTCGCTCTCTCTCTCTCTCTCTCTTGTTATATTATATATGCTGATTATTAATTGGGATCTTCTTCGTTCGATAAGAATGTGCCTTTGTTGTGTTTATTATTATGGCAGCAGCGTAAAAAGGAAAATAGCTAGCGAAAGTCATGAATTACGACACCTGTTTGTCGTTTCGTTCGCATTCGCCACTCGTCGTGATTACAGGGAAAGTTCGGCTTAATCTATACGTCCATAGCTCAATACATAAGTCCATCTCGTTCCTGCACATTCTTCTGTAACTCATTCGATTTGTGTTTACTACCGGCGCTTAAAGACGGTTAATAAAATCTTCATGGCTCGGAAATATTGCTCACTGTGAAGTTCAATAGCTAATCATAGCACGCGGCGGCTTTACGAGCAAGACTCCTTAATGACGAGCGTCGAGAGGTATATATTCAAAGCTCCTTTATGTTACAAAATATTTGCATTCTCTCCGCAGCTTACGGCGAAGAATGTCGCCCTTATCAAAATCAAGTAACTCTTGGGCTCTCGCGACTATTGAATAAAGCAGATCTTGTCAAATAAGAAAGCGCGGCAGTTCAATAAATAAAAGCGTTAATGCAGACGTTAGCGAGAGGCTTGGCTTGAACGTTAATAGTCCAAGTGCGGCGTTCATCAAAGTTTCCGGCATCTCCTTAGCGCAGCATCGAGGGATTCGAATATACCCCGCGGGCCGTTAAGATTCTTAAAAGTCCTAAGGCGAATCGTCGGCGCGAGAGAAGAAACGCGCAGTGAAGGTGAGGCGGCGGACACCGTTGCAACCCGGCGGCCATGTACTCTGCGCGATGCAGTGTGCGTAACACTTGGAGCCGAGATTTGCGCAATTTCACTTTGAGCGGCGGCTTCTTTAAGCCCCTTGCAGTAACGCAACTAGGGGCCACTTGAGAAAGCCCTCTCTCTCTCTCTCTCTTTCGCTCGCGTTATATATTGTATATATAAAATAGCCCGCCACGACGACGTGCCGCTGCACTCATCGTCGCACAATGTGCGCGCGGTTTTGCGCAAGACGCGCGACCGATTTGTACGATCGCGCGTCGCTTCGAAATTTCAGGCGGTGTAGGAGAGTCGCTGCAGGAATTTCTATAGCCGGTTGCAGTTTTTTTTTGTTCCGAGAGCGGCTCTCTTGACGCGCTGACGTACGAGCGTGTATCACTGCTCGAGAGGAGTCTCTCGCTTATTTGAAACGCTCGGATTCCTCGAAATTCAGAAGCACTATGTAAATGTTGTTTCAGGGAATAGTTTTCTTCGGCTTCGATCGAGCATCATCTCTCTCACTCTATCTCTCTCGAATTCCATGCGTATATACTGTGCAAACATCTCGATTCCTGCGTGTAGATGAGTATACCTATATTGTGTTTTCGAATCCTGAAATTTTGGCATCTCGAGAGATGTCGTATAGTATAGCCGCATTGTGTAAGGGATATAACGTTCTTCATCAATATTAACAGCGCGTTTTCTAATTGTTTTTCGAGTCAGCTTCTTAAATTCCCAGGTGGAAAAGATGTATACGACAAAATTTGACAATAATGTATACAATTTGTATATCATTCGTAGATGAGGCTCAGCTCTAGGTGACGCTTAGGTCAGAGGCGCTCGGCATTTGGCACCATTGGCCACTCGCATCATCTCCAGGACGACTTCGCGGGAAATGTACAGATTTTGTTGATCCACGTAAGCAGTACAATGGGGAAGCATCCTGTGGGTCTCCGTCACAGCTGCTGAGCCTCCATCTCTTGCTTTCAAAACAATCACTCCTCATCGTGACTGCACTGGCTTTCAATGTATTGGCAGCAATCTAAAAATAACAAAAAATATACCCACAAAGTATCAAGCCACGAAAATTGTGTAAGCTATACTAAGAAAGCAAAATAGATAGGTTAAGAGGTTATTGAAGAAAAAGTAGGAAATAAGTTAATTCCACTAAGAAAAAGTTTGATACATTTTGTATAAACTTATCTGAGTGATGTGATGGTGACAATGACGTAAACCTGCGATCTCCGTGCCAAAATACGACGATTCCCGCAAGTCCGAATCAAACTGAAGTTGCATTTATGTGAAGTTGTATCACCTGTTCAATTAATTTTATGCGTGTTTTTGGCGTTAATAGAATATTGTGTAC
>UCOJ01001407.1:0-31503 GCA_900474305.1 Cecidostiba fungosa | reverse complement strand
TGTTAGTAGTACTATATCGAGTGTAGACAGGGACCTTAAGAGCAACATAGTAAAATAAATTCTACCAGGACTCGTTCGAATTCGTATACTTAAGTTCAACATGTTTTGGACAAATTTATTTTACTTTGATGCACTAAAAATGGCGTATCAAAATAGATATTTTTTGAATTGTGCTAGTCTTCGTAGGAATCGACGATATTGTTTGTATATGCACAATGACATTACATAAAGAAGCGATTAAAATTGTCGGTATCGTTTTGAAAAAAACGATGTTTCCAATATAATAATACAATATTTCTTGAAAAAGTTTTAAAGCAATAAAATAATTGAATTTATATGTATACGTTGTGTCTTCGTTCATTCAATATTCTTTTTCTGTAATTTAGACATTTAGAAAAAAAAACTCACTTATTATATACGACCAATATTCGTATACTTTAAGAAGAATTTTAATTGTTTGATAAAAGACATCAATCTTTTTGATGATTTTGAGGCATCAGATACTTCTGTTCCAGACTGTATTTATACGTATATGCAAGCGTTTTTTTAACAGTATTTTCAAACAATGTAAACTAATAATTTGTATTGAGCTGCCAATCGAAGTAAAAAAAAAGCATTTCGAGACGGATTTTTTTTTTACTAATAACGCTTTTGCAGAAAGTGTCACCTAAACACGCGTATCGTATACTATTTTTAATCACTCGTACTGATGTTAAGGTCAGTGTGTGTATATAATAGGCATAATATAATACTTGTCTAACTAAAAAAACTTTTTCATCGAAATTCCTTTTTATTGAAAAAATGAATTATGGTCAACCAAAAAAAAAACCACGATAAAACATTGGAGGCTATTTTATTTTTTATCCCATTTATATTCTGAAGTTGAAGACGTCATTTGTCCTTGAATAATTTCAAGGGGAGTTATCGTCGTATTGTTGAGGAAAATACGATTCTGTAGGACCTATTCATATATATGCCCTTATTAAAAAAAGCATGGTGTGCAACAAAGGGTTGGGAGGGGGGGGGCTCTTTCAGACTCCGATGCTAATTTGAACATTTTATAAATTTACGCTCCTGCTCATCAAACAATATCCTCGCTAGAAAATCCCAATTCCCCCCCCCAGTCCCCTATAGTTGAACAATGTATACTGACATTATAATGGCGGCCCATTAATAAAATTAATTCAGCCATCAAAGAGCAGTTGAAAGAGAATAAAGTTAAATATGGTTTCATATATCATATACAAATTTTGGATTAGCGTTCGCCGTTCCGTCCCTAACACACACATCACGGAAAGTGTATTATTTCCAATGTAAAAAACTATAACTTGGTATAAGTAAACAATGGAAACCTTTAAAAAATTACGGTGATTATTTTTTAAGGAGTATAATGGCAACTATTTACCGTAAAAATTTCTAATCGTTTCATGCGTCATCAGTGCTCGATAAATCATTCATATAATACTGAAATAAATTGGTTTCTCTTTCATTGAACATACTAATTTTTCAGTATATTCTCGACTCGAATCAAGTCTAAAACTATAGGTATCGCAGCTGAGAAAATCATTATATTTCTACCAAAATCTCACATAATTATACGCACCAACGCATGAATATATATTCCGTTCTCCCGCACGAGCTTGCGAGAGGCTTCATTGCCAAAGCTCCAAAGAGTAAAGCATCACTATAATATATAAACTCAGCGTACCTGACGCTCGCATCAGGGGAAAACTGCAGCGGAGCTCTCAAAGATCCGTATATTCGTGATGCAGCCTATTTCATCCCGCGGCTGCATCTTCAATCTCATCCGCGGGGATTCCTCGACTACGTAGTGTACTCGAGGCGCAAAAAAGATTCAATATAAACGACACGGCGTCGAAGTTTTGCAGAGACGACGACGACGCCTGGAAGCGTTTAAACTTTCAGAACTTGTTTCTTTTTCTGTTCGGCTGCTTTCGAAAGGCTGAGTTGGTAATTAAAAGGCGGAGTTTTGGTTTCCGTCGCGCAGCGTTTGTTTGTGTGGAGCAACGAGTTCGGACTGCAAGGGAATTTGGTATTAGATGTTTTATTGAGAAAAGAGATCGAGTATAAATTAATTAATTTTTACTTTATTATGTGCGAGTCTCATTCTTGGCTATACTCGTATATTAGAAATAGCGAAATGCATTAGTTATAATTAAATTCTAAAAAATACTTAAAATTTTAACTCAAACATTTTCCACTAGACACAATGTATGCATTTTTCCTTCGTTAATAGTCTTCTACACATATCATGTAACTTTATTTTATACATACAGTTTGTCATCCTTTATGTGACGGCACATTCGGAAAATCCAATTTAAAAACATATCCGAATTCTCGAATTTGGGTGTGTCATTTGTGAACACGGGGCGAAATTGACATGAAAATCCAATTTCAAACTTATACAGTAGCGTCGAACAGTCATTTTTAACTTTCCAGTTAAATCATATAAATGTACTAATTTAATTTATACTGATGAATGAAATTAAAAATCAGAGTCCATTATCCATCGACTATTAGCCTACATGTATGTATGTATGAATGTTGGCTTTTTTGGACCACTAAAAAAGCACTTACAATAACGCGATAAAACGTCCAAATCACTATTATCCCTCAACTTAACACTCATTCTCTACCTCTGCATAATTGCCTCACCGTCTCGTTAACTAATTCTCTCAGCGCGCGTAGTACCAGTCCCGTCTCGTCTAGTTTCCTCCTCGTGTCGCCTCTTCGCCTGTACCACACACACACACATACACATACAGGAGAAAACACAGAGCGCAACAACAACAGCTTCCCAAAGGATTCCGTCCGAAGCCTCGTCCGAGTAGTTTGCCTATTTCGTTAGCGCGCGCACGACTATACACGGGCCAGTTCTACTTGCTCTGGAGCGGAAGCAAAACACCTCTCGTCAATGTCGGTATTATGCGAGACGCGTTTGCCTGATGCGCACAGTTCGACCGTTACATCCGTTGCGGCATTAACAATTAAATCAAGTTTTTTTTCAGTGTAATCGAGTTGCTGAGAGTCGTATTGTATAGTTTATTGTTGGAGGAAAATTATTTTCGGATGCGAGCTTTTGCGAAGATTAAATGTCTAGGCGATGAGACTGTATTATATATTAGGAGTTTGTTCGAGAAAGTTTGCACTTGCAAAATGCAGCTAGTTCTGTATATTTACTTATCCTTTGACATGTCGACTGTGTTATATACTTGATCGGAAATCATCGCTGCGCGCAATGTGTAATGTTCTAAACAATCACTGGGTCTTCGAGAGTTATTTGTAGCACTCGGGTAATTTACGCGTATTTATTTTGGGAATAATAAATATAGTAGCGCATATTTCACAAAGCTTCTTAAGACGTAATTCTTTGCTTAATCACTATTACTGTCTGCGCATACATTTTATGAATTAATAATTCGCGCGAGCTACCCAGATTTCACGCTCCAAATGCAGTCTCAGTGAAATGTACGCGGTTAGAGCTTACGGCAATTAAAAGTATTTAAGTAAGCGTAAAATTATGAATTCTCCAAAGAAATTCTAAAGGTACAAATTGTAAAGGTCGTCACGTCGACGCTTATACCGGGCGCGTGTGAAATAAGTATCGTCAAAGGAATCGTTTTCACTGAAGAGATGTGGCGAAAGTATATAAATTTAATTACAAACATTGCCCATTCTTCTTATACTTGTATTATTATATACAATAGGCAATTTTAATTAATGTGCTCAAAGCGTTTTACGCATAACACTGGTTCAATCAAATACCTAATATAGTACAAAATTAAAGATAGATAGTTTGCATGCTTTTGACAATATCAACATTTTTGAAATATTTCAATTAGTATTTTTAAACGCTCTGAAGCGAGATAATTAAATTCTCTCTGATACTACTTATCGATCGTTTGGTTTGTCATAAGATCAATGATCTCAATGATAAGCCTTATACAGATATATCTCAATAATATTCACACTTTATACTAAATTTACTACAGCTCATCCTAAAAGTTTTTTGTTCAAAAAACGAATGTCGAACGCACTGATAACATTTGAAATAAAATGTAGTCTTGTATATATATAAAATAATAAAACTCGTCAGAGTCATAAATCCATCAATTTCAAAATTAATTAACATGGAAAATTCGTACTCACGCTTGTATTGCTCAAAATCAAAGTTTGCAGTACATACCTGAAACAAATAGAAAGTAATAAATTTAATAAATAAACATATGCTATGTTTTAATTAAACATTATATAATATGAAATATAAAACATGCATTTGAAAGGTATTTTAAATTAAATTAAATCAAATTCACATTATAATTGTATTATAGGTATATTATATGTGAATACACGTATTGCAATGATTTTGGTATATTCTTGTATAATATTGTAAAAATTATAATGAAGCATATAAATGCGCTATACATTACAATTCAGTTAAAAACACGATATAGATTATAATTATATAGATAATACCCTTACAAAAATCGGAATCACTTAATCTTCTTCTTCGTAGCCCGCCAACCAACGAAATAAGCTCTCGAAATTCACAAGTGTTTCGACAGTAGCGCGGCATCGCAAAGAGTCAATCAGTATATATTTATGCATGTGATTGCGTCCCTCGCATAAGAAAACCGCGAGCAAATCCTCTCGAAGCGAAACTGAATTTAACCTTATTTTCATATCAAAGAAGTATATGTATATATAGACTGTCGGTTCCGCAAGTCTCTTTCTCTCGTCTTGCGTTTTAATATAACTGCGCGGCAGCGAGTTGCAGCTGAGTCGCGGGCAAGTTTCGTCTATGCGTACAACTGTAAGTGCCCCCCCCCCCCGTGAACGCGCCATCAAGCGGAATATATGCAGAGGCAGGCAGGCAGGCGTTTATAATGCGCGCATATGTTTACCCGGGCGTGCGAATGTGCACTTTACGAGCGGCCGTATGTAATTCCAAGCTGGCTCTTATTAAGCGAAACTTTGATCTTTCGCTGAGAGTGCGAACGCGTCGAGTGTGTATTGTAATGTTTTACTGATTATATACACGGGATTTTGCGAGGAGATTGTATATATCGCTCTCTGTGTATGTGTGTGTGTTATTTAATGAGAGTGTTGAGTATATGGACTGAGAGAAATTCATTTGGAGTACTGCGAGTTCATTTGTCGAACCGATTGGCTTTGTGATTTAGTGTAGAGTAGCTTTGTTTTTTAGTCGTGATGAGAGGTGATCGCTTAATATATGTAATCCAATCCTGTATACTCTAAAAAAATGTGGTGATTATTCTATTCGTTTTTGCGCTTGATCTTTACGAATGCATCGATTCCTAAGCTCAAACCTTAAACATTCAGAAAATATGACAACAAAGGGCTGCAAGTTCTAACCTTAAGTTAATTTCGATTCGTGTGTACGTACTTATATGGACCGCGATATATCAAAACAAAGCAGTTTTTTTGGACTGACCCACCTCACCCCGTTACTCAAACTTTCCGTGCCTGTCGCCAACGGAGCGAAGATAAGTAGATGATACATATATATGTAGGTGATTTCTTATTTATATCTTCAAGCTCAGTGCATATATTATAGTGGTTTGTTACCTATGAAAAAAATGACTTTTTTTTGTGAGCCACTCATCTATAATTGCTGGAGACTCAAAAATAGCGAATTTATCCAAAATCGCGTTAAATTCATTAAATTACGTGCTTAAATTTTCTAAAAAAAAGTCACAACGTTTATGGATGAAAAATTTTACAAATTTTCATGTGGACGGAAGAAACTTCGTAAAATCGTTCCCAGTAGAGCGACATTTCAAAATGTATTCTGATAGAATTTTATAGAAATCGCCTAAGGGACCTGGTACTACCTCAAGGAAAAGTGCAGAGTTTACTCTTTCGCTTGTACCATTTTTCAAATTTTCAAATTTCTTATGAAACTCATCTGCTTGTGACGTTTTATTCCAACAAATATGACAAGTGAAAGAAACTTCATGAGTGGATCTGAGGACAATAGAATATTTATTTCATTTCTTTTGAAGGAATAAGCTTTATTGTAATAACGCTAAATTCAAAGTTGTCGACGAAAATACAAGATTATGTATATATATACATTATCATTTTTCATAATTAAATTATTTATTGTACATGTCGTATCAAATAAGATTAGAATCAATTTGAAATATTACGACCAATATGTGTTTTAATGGCTTAATTATACCTATTTCGATGAGAGCTCTAATAGCACTTCTTTGCCTCACCATCATATGTACCGCTGTTGTATCAGGTGAAAATGGGATCAATTTAGAATATTGCTGAGGACGATTATTTGACGATTAACCCTTTCCGAAGAAAGCTCCAATACCGCATCTCCTCTCACCTAAATGTACCTGAGGGTTAATAATTCTATAATCTATTGGTCCGAAGCGTGGCATCTATTTTATAAGTAACGTGGTTTTCGTGTTATTCCTAAAGAAAATGTTTAATATCCTACTATGAAAAAGTTTGATAATATAATTGCAAATTTTCAAACGATCCTTTGCTATCAAAGCAGGTTTAGCACAGTTCTCAACATTATAATATAGCGTATGCACAACCCACAAGTTCACATGTTATACTCAACAGCCACATAACACAGCATTCATATTTCACACACGCAGCACACGAATTCAGTAGCACAGCTTTGCATACAACGTCCTAAGTAAAGAATCATCAAGTTAATTTTTATCGCCATCGTTAAAACCCCAGCAGCGAAGTTCTGTGTATATAGGTATACATCATCGCCGTAAAGAAGGACAGGCGCCATAGCAACTGACACAGTATAAGGCGACAGCGAAGCTAAACGAAAGGACTCATCTCAACGCGTTTTCCACAAGTGTGTTTTAACGCGTATAAATTTTAAGGGCGCGCTCTCGCTCATAAACTAGACTTGCGCATATCAAGCGACGCTTTATTACGCAGTCGTCCCTCTTGCACATGTGTATATGTATATATACATCATTTACGTGCAGATGTCGTGCGCAGAGTATAGACCAGTAGTAAGTATATATATACGTCTCGAGGAAAACAGCTTTTCTCGCTTGAATATATTATAAAAACGGGCGACTCGCCACCAGCAGTGTGTATATTTATATGGATGTACGCGAGGATGCGAGAATTTCTTATTTACCTGTGCGAGAAAACGCGTTATCCGATTCCCGGAGCTTTACGCGCTGGATATACAGTTGGATTATCCTCTCGACGATTCCGACGAAAATGTATATAGCTTCGAGCACGTATATATATATCGAGAAGTTTTTAATCGAGATTTGCCGTAATTGGATGTTACGCCGACTTTTTCAGTTACGAAGCTATATACATCTATGAAAAGTTACGGAGTATTAGATAGAATGACTGGTGCGGCGCAAAGGGGATTATTGTTGGCGCGGATTCCACGCGGGTGAAGGAGGAATTTTGAAAGGATCCCTGCGCTACTGCACAGTAACGGGATTAAATTTTATTACGTCGGCTGCGGAAAGCAAAAGGTAGAGGTGTGTATAAATATGGTGGGTGCGTTATTGTGGGTACAAGTGTGAGATATAGTTTATTTTCTTCAAAGCGCGCGTGCAACCTTCGTGTATTACTTCTTTTTATTGCGCATGTTTTCATGCAGAGCGAGAGCTGGGTTTTTAATTTTGAATTTTCCCGGGAAATTTAGTTAGGCGGTCGTTTTATCGTGTGATGTTGGAGTAAAATAATTAACTTTGCGAGAAGAGGCGAAAACTTGATGTTGTAAAAAGGTATATAATTGAATCAAAATTTTACAAATATTTTCTAGGGTTATGAGTATAAAAATATATAAGATGATTGTTGTATATTCGTTTGTACGAGTTTTATACCTATACCTAATACCAGAGTCTGAAGGACCTCAAGCTAAAGTTACTGCGTATATATATACAGTCTCTCCAAGTTTTTTTTTCGTCAGAAAATCAGTGTCATAACGTTGTAATTTCGCAGCCTCAAAATAAAAGAAATTCTTTATTACAGCGCAGACGAAAGCCTGTGCAGCAGCAGCCAAAGCTACACGAGAGGGCAGCCGGCGCAGAAATGTCACTTTCCCGGAACTGCACGGACGAAAAGAGAATAAAACAGCGAGACACGTACGCTATAAAAATATACTTTTCCAGAATACATAACAATAAACTTTTTAACAACCATCAATCACTCCACCTTTACGACTCCACCTACCTTCCCTCTCTCTCTCCTTCTCTTTCTCTATCCTTATATAGCTTTCGCTGAGCGAGTCGTGTCAGCGACGAGCTATTCTACGATACATACCCTCACCACGGAATCAGGTAAAAACTTGGAAGGAAAAATCTGTGGCGAATAAAAACGAGTTGTCTCTGCAGTATAGAATGACCTAAATAAAGGGGGTGACCAAAGCATCTCGTGCGGCTACTTTAGTCAAGAGCAAAAACGCAAGCGGCAAGTTTACCCATCACGGAAGGGCTTTTACGATTCTACGCGTATATAGTCTCGTATAGGGATGCATGACCGGAATATACCGGTACGACACGCGCGCGTATTAACGCCCTCCGGTGCGTCTCTCTTTCTGCGGTGCGGTGTTATACGTCGCCGCGGGCTTGTTACATGAGATTGTGTGTATGGATATGTACCTGGTGTGTGGGATCGACTGGACTATGATATGCGGAACTCGTGCTGCGATTTGGTCGATGTTTGCATAGTTATGCGTGTGGTGGATTTTTTTTCTGCTTGTTCGTTTATCACTTATGTTTGGGTGTATGCACAGGTATACCTATACTTTATATAGGTATTTCTGTTTTTGGAACATTTATATTATTATTATTAAATTATTTATCATGACATAGGAAATTGGCCCACATAGCAAACCGTATAAAATCTATATCATTGTATAAAGCATGGAATTAAAAAAATTAACCCCCAAGTTTTCATCCTTTACTTAAAATCATCAACTTTTGCAATTTACATACTTTGCACAATTTTTTGGGAAGTTGAGGGTTCAAATTAAAGATATAGTTCAACTCGTTTCAAATTGACACCAGCCAGTTGAACTACCTTCCATTTAGGGTTTAAATCCTCTCAACAAATTCTGCAAAGTATGAAATTCGCAAATATTCATGATTTTAAGTGATGAAGGGGTGAAAGCTTCATCCAGTCGTGTCTCTGCTTTCCCTTGATCTATGGCGGTTAAATTTCTTTTTAATTCATATTTTACTACACGATGGTATAGATTTTATACATTTTGCTTGGAATTTGAATATTTAAAATTTTGGATTACTTTAATAACATGTTCTAGCTTGAACTAATTATTAGGATTAAATTCTATTATTAAACTTTAAGTTAAAGTTGATAAATTCATAATTGTATTTCTGTATCGATATCTTTGCATAACATTTTATGCGTCATGTATATTGAAGTAATCGATAGATAGAAGCTGCAGTAATGCAATTTTCAATCTTGAAACAATTACTGAGAATAGCAAATAATCGAATTTAAATTAAGATCGAGTTCTCAATTCAATGTTTGCTATTAACATCTTCATTACTTAAGTTTTTAAGTATTTGTTAATTTAAATTATACACAATTCCTCTGGAATAGACAGCCTGTATCACGCAGAGTACGAAAGGCGATCACCTACTTCGAGCAACAATGGAATTTTCAGACCTGACCTATTTTACACTAATTTTGTATGAGGAATAACTTTAAAGTTAGCTCGCAATCCTGATTGAGTTTTTTTATGGGACGTCGAGATGAGACAGCGACAATTATTGATTAGTTGTTCCCTCCCCGCTGAAAAGTTTTAAAAGGGTTTTTCAAAGGATGCTCGTCTGGCTTTAATGTTTTCAGCGCACCTCTAACACGGTCGCAAGTTTTATGTTTCAGCTCTTGCAGAAAATTTAACGACAACGCACTCGATCCTTTATATCAATAATAAAGTATCAGCTGTCTTTTATAGCTAAGCATACCGAAACTCAATTTCGTCCAGTTGCTAATCCTTTTTCCTCGGCTTTAATAATTTGCGAGACACTTACTACTTTGTTGCTTACAAATTACAGTATAATGTTTTATGAATAAAATTTTGAACCATGTTATACACTAATTGTACGTTAACAAAGTTAATTGTATGAATGTTTTATTTATTCACGTATGGTAATTCAAATCCATCTGCTGTTGATGATAATTGAGTATCATGCATTATTATACGGTGACGAACTTCAAACTCACCTAAAATTTAATAATCGCAAAACAATAGAGTAGGATCACCTCTATTCTTCTATCACTGTGACCACAATAGTAGACTGTAAAACAAAGCAGTTTCGGACTGGCCCTTCATAATTCGCTCAAACTCTCCGTGCGAAGATAGGTGCCGCATAGGTGTTTTTCTATTTTCCTCATCACTATTCGCGAGTCCATTTAATGCTTATTCTTTTGATGTAGCCGTGGGCCATCGAGGAAAAATCATCTCAGTATATGGATTGTAATCGTGTTCAAACGCTTTTGTGACTTAATTCGCAGTGATGGTGGTACTTACACCTAATAAAAATGTAAAATACATAGAGTGCAACACATTATTTTAATTATTCCCTCAGAGAAGCAAATTTCTCTGCTGCAGCAGCTTTTTCAAATATTTGCTTTCCAAGCAGTTTTACAATAAAAATAAAATACAGCATCGATGCGTTCACGAGTAATTACCATAATGAGTCAGAAGAAGTTTGAATCACATACAGTGTGTGTCACAAAGTCAGATGCGCCACATACATTTAATGAACTCGTCACTGTGAGAACAAAAAAAAAACCAGAGCTTTTTCTCGACTTCTCCACCAGCCAGGTTCGCGTGTCCAAACAGAGTAAGAAAGATAGGGAGATAGACAGCTGGGAAGTAAATTAAATGAAAGGTGAACCGCGTAAAACCGAAAGGCCAATTCTGCAGCGTATATATAGCGGCACAAAGGGAAGTTTAAACAGCTAAGTAAACTCCCTAACAGACGAATTGCAGTTTACCCACTCGAGTCTATACATAAGAGAAAGACCTGCGCAGGTATAACTTTTTAATCTCTTGCCTCACGGACCACGTCGTATATCCATATATATACCATCACAGTATAGAGAGGTAGATGTAAGTAAGGATGAAGCGTGTATATAAGACACACGCGGAACTGTCCTGGTATTATCTAATTCAATCAAGTTTCCGCACGCGACTCTCGGGGCACGCAGTGAATTTCTCTCTGTCGTCTTCTTCTCTACCGCTGATTGGCTACAATTCGGCTTATTGAACTCTTAGTCTTGTTCTTCCGGCTTCGCACTGTAAGGTTGTTGATTTTTTTTCTTCTTCTCTTTACTCTTCAGTGGCCGTTTGAGAGATCAATTAAATATTGGGCTTGCGGTGGCTTCCGAGGCGAGTTCGTTTGTGATCTCTTTTAATCAAAAGGTAAAAATATACTGCGACCAGAGTAACTTTTGCTCTAAGGATCCGTTTTTATTTTTATATGTGATTTATTCATAAATATAATACAGATGTTGAGAATAACAGCCATATTCCGACTAGATATTACAGCATCATAAAAATCTATCAGAAAAAACGTATAATCTCTACAGACATAAACCTACATCTATAACTCAGTTATAAGAATGAACTAATATCCGGAACACTCGATAAAATCAAGGAAATGAAAAAGAAAAAAACCAGTTCAATCTTCCACATACGTCAGACGCACGTCTCGCTAATAACAAAGTTACACGGCGCCACGACTCCCACAAGCACACACCACACATGTGTGTGTAGAAGAAGTATATTATCTCGTAAATTCTCCTCCTCCCGTTTTTTTCGCTTAAAAAGCCGCACGTGGTTGGTACTCGGGCGCACGTGCCTCGTCGTTTCGTTCCGTGGCAGCACACACACACACACACCGGATCCTCGTTCCCCTATTTATCCGCAGCATATACCGCGAGGAGAAAACTCTCGAGCTGGCTTTCATTGCGCGGCCTCTCGCACTTTCAAGAGGGGTTGAATTGATGCAGGACTGTATTGTCCGCTTTATAAGGGATGAACGAGCCGCGCGCTAAGGGACGTATATTCAATTAAAATAAGAGGGCGAGAGTTGATTTTTGTTTTTTGTTTTTTTTTTGGAGGGGGGTATTGCGCTGTGCTTTGAAGCGGCGATTATGGATTATCAATAATTGGCGGAAAATTATTAAAAAGGAAAAGTTGAGGAATCGACTTCACTGTGTGTATTGAGTTTTGGTTATTAGCAGCTATGTAATATACAAAGTTGTAAATTAAATTATTTTATATAGTGTGGAAGAGTCACTTAAACTTCGAGTACAGTTTTAACGAGCGTTGAGAGGATTTTATGATTTTCCTTTTTTTGAACTTTGGAAAATATATACGGAACTTTTGTTCAAAACTTTTGTAATTCTAATATGATAAAAAATGATCCTCGGAAATCCGCGTTTCGTTAAAAACTGAAACGCATTCACAGATTATTACGCGATCATCGCAAGCTCGAATCTACTTTACGATACACAGCGAATTGAGCTTAAAGACTCAATTCGCTGCAAAGAAACAGCCGTTCCGAAAAGTGCGCCGGGATGTCGTTCCCATTGTTATTCAAAGAAGTGCATCTTTTTCGAACTGCGCACACGGCAAAGGAGTAGTATACTAAGGTATTCATGAAAGCAGTTGCAACGTGATAAAACAAATCGAATTGTATATAAGAATTGCCGCGCACAGCGCATTATTGAAAAAACATGCAGAACAAACAAAATGCAGCAGATTTTCAAAAAAAGCTCGAAAGCTTCAGGATTATTTTTTTCTTGTCGCGCGTACGATCTAAGCTCGTTGATTTCTGAGGAAAGCCAAGACTATCCCTACAATATTCTCCAGTCCCTCCTACGGTTTTCATCTCTCTCTCTCGAACACACGAGCGCCTTAAACCGCGCTTGCAGAGTATAGCGCTTTCAACCACCAGGGATAAGAGACCACGATGAACAGGAGCACGTATAAGCCGGTGCGGTTGGTTCGTTCTTAGCCCTCTGCACTATAATACTTGCAGCCGATGGTCTTTGCCGCTACACGACCGTATGTATGTATACATATATATATATGTATTCGACCTAAATCCTAGGCGACGACGCGAGACACACCGCGAATGAACTGCTGTCGCTTTGTGGCCTCGAGTGTGATTGGCCATTTGCTGGAAAAACATTCTATATCGGAGCGCGACGAGTGACCGGTTGGCACGGGAAATAAATAAGCCGGTACCACTCGTGAAAGTTAAGTAAACAGGCTGGGCTTAGTCCTGCGCGCATTCATGCAATTGTGAAAATCGGGATCCGCTCAGCTGTGTTGACGCTTTTCCGACGAGAGAGAGAGAGAGCTTTTTTTAGGTGGAAAGTGTCGGTCAGAGGTGAGCAACTGCGTCAATATTGTTGGAAATTTATTTTTGACGTTTGCTGTACTCTTTTGAGCCGGTTGTGCTTGATGGTGACGCTTGTTTAAGTGGTAGAATGAAACGACAACATGAACGGTGAAAAGAGAAAACTGTTCGTTTGAAAGCTTTTTTTTGATGTGTATAAAAAGGTAAATTAAAACGTAGAACCTCGTGGTTATTCGAAATGTGTATCGTATACACTGCGTATAAAGGAATTTAATCATGTCCTTTGATCTTTGAAGCTTTGCGCGCGTGTCGTACCTTAAATGGCGGGAAATTCGAAAATTATAATATTTCATAAAAAAGAATAATATAATTATAAGTAAAACGTAAACAGATGTAAAATCTATACAGGATCAAATAAAGAATTATATAATAATTATATTTCAATATAACAAGCTTCAACACTTTGTAAAGAGAAGCTTTAACAGATTACCGTGCAAATAATCAAGCGCTGCAACACTTTCAGTTTCTAAAATTAATTCGACGCTGCATATCGCAATGTACTGTTAACAAATATTGCTACGTATGCTATATTTCATCAAGCGCGACATCAATTTGGACGGATGGCCAATTCAATTACATCTCTGAATTGTAAATACGGCATCATCCTGCTATATCGCTGATGCTATAAACGCAAAGTCATGCGATTAGCTTGCAGATATATACATATAGTCGCATTGATTTTTCCATCAGTATTCAGAATCAAGACCAAAGCGCTTGTAAGTTTTACTCGTATTTTTATATCAGCCAAAAATCTTCAACAAAACAAAATCATATTTCACACAGGTACCATTTTCGAAAATGCGAGTAGCCCCGGAGCGAAGAGGCCTATATACACACTCAATCAAAGCGCGATATTTATTCCCTCTGGCGACTGCTCGATTCTGTTCCTTCTCTTTCTATACCTATAGATTTAGCTTCACAACTAGCGCTTGTACACATCACAGCAACGGGCGGCCCTCAATAGGCCTTATATTTTTCTCGGTGCGCGGCGGAAATTGAATGAGCGCCCGGAAAACTCGCGCCTGAAAGAGATCCAATTTGTTTGACCGCGGGGTAGGTATATGTGTATATATATATATACTATACTTATAGTATACGTACATATATCGATCGCTGCTGCGAGAAATAGAGAAACTGCTGCGCAGCAGTAGAAGAAAGCACGCAGGTGTGTGTGTGTGTGTGTATACGTCAAAGCTTCTGCGGCTATACGTAATAAACGTCAATCGACTGTCGAATATTTCAGCGAATTCAATTTCGAGTCCGCAGGATCGGCCCAATCTCTTATCCCTTGGCGACGCCGCGATCGGAATTTTTATATGACGGGAGATCACCCTTAGAGCTTGCACTATTTCGCTTCGTTTCCTTGGAAGAGACGCCATTCTTATGTTCTATAGAAATGGCTGAGATTCAAATGAATTTTGTTTAGGGATAAGTGGAAAATATGGTTTTTTTCGATGTGTGTATGATGCGAATATTTTATAAAGATTGGGTTGTGAGTATATAACGAGACAGCTATAACAGTCAATTTTGTTCTTAGCAATGATAAAAAGAACACAGAGAAAAAAAGATCCACTAACGGTGTGAGAGCATGCGGAATCAGCTATTTATAGTATTATATATATATCGCCGAATAGTATAGCCGTAAAACAAAATAGTTTTGGACTGGCCTTCCCCCACCTTTTGAATTTTTCGGCTCTCTAGTCTCTGGCTAGCGAAGATAGGTGGCGCATTCGCACTTTTCTATCACCCTCAACGTAATCTGCGCGCAGAATGTATATAATATAGAGATTTGCCACCTATGCCCACCACATTGTTAGGCTTTCTTATTTGAGCTGCTCATGCTATAACTGCAGTTCGTCGTAATCACGACTTTAGAGTGAATCTACGGACATTAATATTCGAATCTGCACCTGAAATTCTAATATTAGGCGGCAGGTTTCACGACTTCAATCTCCGGCTCTACTCAGCTGCACGGCTCTATCTCACTGAGGGGATTCAGTGAAGAATGTTAGACTCCAAATGAATGTATGCACAACAAATATTTATTGTATAGAATATTAGATAGTATCACAACACCTTTATTTCTCACTTTCTTTTAACTACAAACTGTTCGCGCGCACATACGACACAAGCCTTTACACTCGCTACAAATTTCTCGTCTACCATTCACAAAGACTTTTTAAGGAAAGACTTAACTACAAATCCTCTTCCTCTTCCTTTGCTCTTCCTTAAAGAAGACTTTTTAAGGAAAACCGTAACTACAAATATGTGTGCGAGAGAAATAGATTTAATTTTTACTCGACGATTACCTCGTCGCAGTATATTATTGATCATTTAATAATTCTCGGTTAATTATTCTCAAATTCAACAAAGAGTAGCCATTGTTCAACGGTATGTGCTGAATTTCTGAGAGCGCGAACCGAAAATGCAATCTTATAGTATACATGAAAGTATGGGAAAAGAGCTTCAATTTATAAAAAAATAGTTAAAAATGATCGCTGTAGGTAAAAAGCTATTTACGACTGAAAATAGCGAAAAATAGGATGAAATATTTGATTTCCCATCAAGATTGTTATTCTGTTTTGTTTTTTTTCTATTTTTAACGATTTTTTTCAAATTGAAGTACGCACCGTTCAACAATAGTTATACTTTTCGTTGAATTTGAATGGACAAGAAAACAGTATCACAATACATTTTTCTCGTGTTCCGCTGGTTTTTTGTACATTCTAACAAAATAAAATCGGGCTAGAAAGATATGTGCTTCCATTTTGAAAAGTTGCCAATTTTTGACCCCTCTATAACTCGTGAATTTAAAAAAATCCCTCATACATATAACAATATCGATGAAATACGTTTCAAGCAATTTAAAATACATAGTAATACTTAGTATTCACATTTTTAAGTTTATTGTTATACTCCTTATACTCTGTGAAATGTGAAATATAAGTCGGATAAGATTTAGATCTGATTTGAAACGATTTGATGAAATGAAAGCTTTAAAGTGATTCCAATTACGGAGAGATTTTTCAACGCAGTTCTGAGCGAATTTTCCGATATTACATCACTGATAAAGCAAATTGTTGGTAATGGCTTCGAAAGTTTCAATATGTCGATAGTAGGTCAGTGTACGAAGAATTGCTTGCTCGCCAGTGCTAATAGTGTGCTAGCTCTATTTTCGAAACGTCAATGAATTATCTCGACAGCTTACTTTTTATTCAAACAGACGTCAATTACACGATTCTAAATTATCCCTCTTTCACCGTACCAATACTCGATTACACAATAATACCGAAAATTTCGAGTACAAATGGCGTAAAAATAGCAGAAATTAACCCACAAGACAGATGTAATAACGCCACATTTATTACCAAAAAATTCTGTAACGCGAGAATTCTCACCCGACCATATTACACACCCGAATTCCGGCCGACGTAATAAATAAAACGCTCCTCGAAATTATGCAAATCGTGTACACTTTTCCCTCTTTCGTTTCCAGCTCGCCTCCTCGCAATTGATCCCAAGGGAGAGCGCATTTATCTCTCGCCGCGAAGTCGCGATTTTTTTTTATTATCTACTATAGCGCGATGCTTGGGCGAAAGGCTCCGAAGGGAACAGGTATAAGCGGTGGCAGCTTTCGTTTTAGGTTTACAGTCTCAATTTTTTTCTTCTTTTTTTTTAGATGCGTCGTAAACTCTTCCTCGAAGACTCGACGAACGTGAGCGTTTTTGGAAGAATCTATACTGGTGGCTTTATTGAATACGTCGTCGCTGGAAAATTTGCTGGGCGGATGCGCTTCTATAGGTGCTTTTGAGGATAATTGAGGGAAATGAGTTGCGGTTTGGTATGACGTTGGAGATTTTGCTTTGCGCGTAATCTGCGTGGGCTTTATTGCATGAAACGTGAAAAGGATTTGGTTTTATGAAAAAATAAAGTTCAATGGCGTAATGGCCTGTCGAAACATAAACGTCGTTTTTTTATGATGGATTTTTTTTCAGAACCGAAATTTTTACGATCGAAATGCTGCTGCGTAAAATTTTGTTATAAAAAGCTGCGGAGTCGTATAACATTTATTGCGATAAAATTTACAAAATTAATTGTTTTTTGTTTCTATATACATTGCGATATTATATTGCCGAATGAAATTGAACCGGCTCTCTCAAAGTCGAGCAAAGGATTTTTAGTTGTTTGCCCCTGGAGTATCCTATAATAGGAAATGCAAATTCATCACTTTACAACGCGGATCCTCCAGAGAGTCCAGTATAAGTAGGATTTTCTCCGTATTTTCAAAAAATTTCCCGTAAATCTATCCGGCTTGAAAAAGTGTTATTGCATTATTAAAAATGCCTTGTCATAGAACGTAAATCAATTTCAAAATTCAATAGTCACAGTTAATTTTCACTCTGTATATTTGCAATACCCGTAATCTCACTACAGCTATTTACTTAAATTTCTCCATCTCAACCCATTCGTAGACATCACATCGAATAGTAAATGAATCGAAAAGGAAATATATATCCCATCCGCAATACACCGTCCGCGCTAAGCCATGACCCCATAAATAAGTAAAATCAATGAATCAATCGAACCACGCGCAAGAAGCCGCGCGCAATCTCGCAGCGCAATTCTCCAACTCAAATAATCCTGGCCTGCAGTTTCGCCTGTACATGCGTATATACTCGTCCCATTATTCACCCGGTTTCCCATAGAAATGCGAAATAATGAGGAGAGCAACGCTCGCGCGCGCGCGCGCGATATAATGAAAGCTCGTCATCGATGCAGCAGAGCCTAAATTCGCGCGACGCAAATTGAATTCCACGACGACCGCATCGCGCTGCACTTACAAAGTTACACACGAGTCCCCTGTGTATGAGTGTGTGTGTCGTCTCCCGCGTGTATCCACGAGAAGGAGGTTATATCCTCTCGCAGATCCGTTTATTCATTATCCTGTGGGATATTCTGCGGGAGAAACCGACCTCCTTGGGGATATCGCTTGAGATAGAGAGAGAGAGAGAGCTTTGAGATATAGGCACGCGCCTTCAAGACTCCGGGTCTGCGTCGCGGAACTCTGATCCGGAGCTGGATTAACCGTGGTACCAGTGAGTTTATTCGATTTCCGCGAAACTTCTCGACTCTCGGGATGATATATATTAGATATTGTATGGAGAGAGTATATATAGTCCAACAAAGGAAGGGTTTACTGAAAAATTGGCCGGTGTGTTTTATTCCGGCGCTGCTGCAATTGGATTTTCATTCGCGGCCAGATGCTCTGCGAGAGTATAATATGTGTATGGATCGTATATTTTTAAGCTCTTATAAACTGAATCAAATTTTCTTTCAAGACTTTTTCATCGACGTGTTGTTACGGTGTGTGTGTGTGTGTGTGTGTGTGTGTGTGTGTGTGTGTATTTCGGAATCTTGACCTTAATCTCAGATTGATATCTTTCAAATTCAAAATGAATGGATAGATTCACTTGATCAGAGGAACTCGCGTTTCATTTCTCGGCAATGAAAGGTACGATTCTTTTCTCGAAAAAATTTACGACTCGAAATATCTTTTCATTCCTCTGTGCATACTTTCGATTGAACTCTTGTTATATGGGTTGAGGAAGCATGCGTCTAAATTAACACTTGAAAAACTCAGATGTAACATTTTAAATTGCTCATCGCTATGGGTTTTTTATCGATAGACTATGATGAGCGAATCAAAAGCAAAATCAGCCAAATGATAACGATATTATTGATGCGAGACTAAATCCTGTTTCTCGACATCCTTTGATGACTCTCTCATTATCAGCGTCTTAGCGCTGTAGCCGATTGTATCTTTGTCTGTGCAGAACTTTGAGGACGTTTGATCTGATGGGCAAAGGAGAGAGAGAGAGAGAGAAATGGATTAAATCTGTATAACATCAAAGAGACAGTTCGATCGTTCATTGTGACTGTATGGGAGTTTAGCGGCGACAGTTTGGAGTAGATCACAAGAACACGACTGCTGTCTATGCCACATCTCTGTAGCATTGTCGGCAAAGCGGCTTTTGCTCGTGCTTAATTGTCGAGATTGCTTGTTCTCTATCGCTTATTATTATTATATGCGAATGATTGAAAATTCGAAGAATCAGTATATTATTATAAGACTCGTAAAAGTGATAACCGACATAAATTACACGATTATTAACTCGCACACCATATAGTATATACATTATTCAGATGATAAAGTATACTATAATATAATTTGCAGAATAACATAAAATAACGTGTATACCTTTCGAGCTCGCAAATATACGTATTTCATCCGGTATCCGCGAAACATCACAATATAACTGTCGTTTTTATCCGCGCTATTGCTCTCTATTATATTGAATTATCGTCAATCTTTCCAGACCGTCTCGCCGGAGGCAGAGAGCCACAAACACACGTGTATACTATATACTCTCAATGACGAGGTTCTTTTCTCTTCCAGATTAATCACGGTTATCTCTCGGCACTGCGCGAGTAATCTATTTTGCAAACGATCTTTCGCGGGACTACATCACGAGAGATAAAAGCGGCATGAAGAAAACAGAAATATCGAGAGATAAATCCACAGAGCTGGAAAGAGAAAAGAGAGACGTTTTCCGGCTTCAAGCGAATCAGGAAGTATATATATATCTATAGACACACACGCACACACACAGCACATACAGACACTGGCCGCCCGCGAATGATTGATCGCTTTTGAATTCAGAGATGCAGCTCTCTCTCTATGGCTCGTGTTGCTGCTGCATAGTGGCGCTGACAGTTCAACGAGGCGCGCAGGCATCGATCTCCTATATGATGCCCTGCTGGCGGCGCGAGAGATTCAAATTTTCTTTTGCGCGCGCGAAAACTCCCCCGCGGAATCAGCCGGTATACGATGTTGATCGATGGCGGCGTGAAATTGGCAATGTGCTACGAGTGAATATATATAGAAAGAGAAAGACAGAGAAAACTGGCTTTGCATTTACTCACCAGTCGATAGCATATATATATACAGCGGGGGTATGTAATTAAATTCGAGTCCTCTCGGCTTCCCTTTTTTTGGCTTTTCTATTTTTCCGGAGGTTTGTTCTCGGGCACCGTCGCCGCGACGACGCCCCGGAGGCCTGATTTGTTTGCCAATATGCATGAGGGAATTATCGTACACTGCGCGCCTGGGAGTTAAACTCTACTCTGCGATGCTGCTCGTGACACTGTACGTTTTCTGCAGCGCTATATAAGTGTAATTTGCAAGTATAGCGCGAGAGATTTTTTTTCTCTGCGTTCTAAATCTTGAATGCTGTAAATTGTTTGGCGTCTGAATCTACTCGGCTGTTTCTACCTAAATGAAGCTGTGGACGTTGTTTGCAACGATTTTTTTTTCCTTAATTTGACTCTGGTATTAGAATTTTACGTTCGCCGCTGTGTGCCTCGAGATTATGTTAATAAGAGTGGCGTAGTTGTGTTTAGTAAAGCAGATTATAGTGTACGTGTGGGGACAAGAGTAGATTTACATAGGGAGGACTTTATGGTACGAGCGGTGATAAAAACATCTGTCGGGTTTAATTTGATGGCGAATTTCAGGTCGCCCCGACATATGTTTCGATCAGTGGGTGGTTGTGTAAGTGCTTGATTTTTTTTGTTTCAGAATGCATGACATATTTCAGGATGAAATGAATGATACAATTTATGATGGTTTTGTATTCGGTTATAATAATGACGCATTTCAATTGTTGCTTTTTTTGCAAAAAATAAAAAAGTAATTTTTTTAAATTTAATATTTAGAGAGCGTAAACTACTTAGCAGGGTAGTTCTAGAAGTTTTTCGTCACGCGTTATACGATGGATTGGCATACTGGATGCGGTATTGATGATCATTTTTATTGTACAGAAAATTAAAGAACTCTGAGCTATGATAAAAATAAAAATATTGCCTCTTGCATGTTGATAAATCGATCGTGGACCATGTAAATACTTAGCAATTGGTGACCGCAAGCGTATAAAAGATAAAATAACTTTGAATTTAATACAGTTCGCACCCTACTTTAGATTCTGAAATATCGCTAGGATCCATTCATACCAGAAGACTTTTGTACTATGCAAACTGAAAGAAAAAAGTGTGCGTCTTTGCTTGTAACAAACTTTAGATTCAGATTTTTTTTTCAATTATTCACGATCAAATATGAATGTAGTTTTCAAAAATTAATTTGAAAAGGAATCAAGGCTACAGATTAAACTCCGCAACCTACTTTGAACGAAGAGGATAAAATAAAATACAAACGTATCAGGCAGTTATAGCTTGAGCAGTCTGCGAGCATGCCCAACAACGCTATTTTGGCATAGGTGGCACAGAACTATATATACATTCTGCGCGTAGATACTGTTGAGGGAAATAAGAAAGTGTCTATGCGCCACCTATCTCATCGCATGAAACTATAAATAGCTTGAACTTAAATCAATTGAAGTTACTATTTCGACTGTTTACAATAATATTGCTCGCAAATGCGTATGTAGTTGCTTATTATCCCTGTTTTCAAAAAAGCATATTACATAAATCCCTCGTTAATGCTAAAAAGGAATAATAAAATAAAGCTTCAGCTTGCTATATATTTTACACGAGTGACGCAAAAAGTACGCAGATAACCTCTAGACCTTCTTATAGTAACCGAATAAAAAGTATGTGACTCTAGAATTATTTATTACAAATATCATTATGATCAGATATATAATTATTAATAAATCAATTTCTTTCCAATTTTAGCAAATCCTGAAACCTATACATAATCTTGATTGTTTCTTCTTATATTTCGATCCGACATATCACGTCTCGGAAATTCTCCTGCTTCATACAGAGACTACTAGCGATTCCAAGATATATCTTGAATGGCGTAATCAAAGCGATACGTTTCGGAAAAGCACACGTGCGCGTCTTGGCTCCGTGTCTCCCTTTCTCTGGGGTCGTCGTCACACCACGTCGACACGCGAGTATATGTTCGTGCATGTGAATGGCGCGCATATATAGCAGGAGAGCGAAATCTAGAAGGACTGACAGATTAATTGAGCCTACTGACCGAGGCAGCTCACACGACTGTACACCGATGTATAACGTTGGGTAATTCGAGACGTTTAGTTTTGATAATCAGGAGAACTGTGAGACGGTTAGTAGTAGACGAGGGTGAGAAAATCAATTACTTTTGAAGAGAGGAAATTTATTTGGAAATTCTGGTCTAGTTGTTTTAGTTTATCGTGTACATTTTATTATAATGTTAGAAGTGATATTATACATTTACTGGATTTAGTGGAATTACTTATAGCTTTGAAATATATAGTTTTGATATAGTTATGGCTGATATAATTTATTCATCAAAAGAGATGCTGGATATAATAAAGAACGTTAACGATGAGAGTTTAGAATTAAGCTTCGCATTTCTCTTAATTATAATCTTAAAGCGAAGATTGTAATTTTTAATGAAGATAACACAGCCTCCGCATTTCGTTTCATACAAAATCTTTTAAACTCATTAACGCGCAACAACGTCAGAGAGCAATTAATCGTTGAATCGTAATACCTACCGTTTAAAATAAAAACGCTCGCGGCTCCCTGACAAACCAGAAGAGCAAAGAAAGAAATCACTTCACTTTCCTCGCACAGTTTGCTTGTAGAAAAGAAAACAATATCACCTCGTGTCACCACGGTTTCATCGCGAGAAAGAAGACGTCTCAAAAAATTGAATATAAACAAAGAAAGACATTTTACTAAGGACAGCAATAAGCATCTCGCAGACATAGCTATTAAAGCGTCAAGCAGCGTAGAATATGAATAATTAAACCGACTGACTGTACACACTCGCTCTTAAGTATGTACATTTAGCGGAGGAAAACAGTGCAGAGAGGATTAAAGACGGCATCACGGCGCTGTGTAACGCGACGCAAATCCTCCGATAAATCAGGAGTAAGAGCTCGCGAAAGCTCGTTTCAAAAAAAAAAGCAACATCACCCACACACACACCCAGCGACAGAAGAAAAGTGGAGTAGCAGCATCTGCAAATTAATCCCGGATGCATCGTGTGCTACTGCACTACACTCCCGCGTAAAACGGGAGTTGAAAAGAATTATTAATTGCACTTTAATTTGCGAGATCGCTCTCGTCGCAGGCGAGAGGCCGAAAAAAGAGCTGTGTAATTCGCGCGCGCGTGCGAGAGGTTCCGAATGCGCGCATAGTTGTCGGGCGGAGAGAAAAGAATTATCGTCCTGTATCCAAGTTCGGGAGCTTTATTAAAGCACTAAATTCTCCTTGCTCAACTATACCCGCCCTCTTTTTGTCATACGGACACACACGCCGCGCCGGTACTTTCGATTCTCACTGTAGCTCAACGGCGAAAACGACCCGAGAGTTGTGTGTGTGTGTGTGTATACGTGGCTAATATATCTGCAGTGGCGGTACGAACGAGCGAGTATTTGCGACGATAGTGCGGTTGTATATACTGCTATATTCCACACTGGCTAAATGTGGGAGGGAGTTTTTCGCCGAGCTTGTCTACGTGATTAAAGGGTTAATTAACTGTTTTCGCGGCTGCGCTGCTATGGATGATGTATATTTATACGGATGTGTATTATATACGATGTACTGAGTAACAGGTAGTATACAAGTTTTTCAGTGTGGCTGATGACTCTATGTATAATAGAAAAAAAAATTATAATCGTTTATTTTATATCGGGTGTTATTATACGACCTATTAACCGAGATTTATCGTAGTTCCAAATTCAATATAAATACGCGTGCAGCACCGGCTGCTGCTCTTAAAAGACACTCAAAAAGTCGATTTATTCCCAGCAGCGTCCCATGAATTTCCCGCCACTTTGTACAAATCATTTTTGCATATTCTAAATAAGCATTCGATCGTCGTTGACAATTATTGCCGCTCGTAAATTTCGCGCCCCTTTGCCTCAAATCAAGCGCGCACGTGTACGCGTTTATTTGCCAAAATATACGTTAAACATTTGATAAACTACGCGTTTATTCATAGACCGTCTTAATTAAACGCAGAATTTACTGGGCGCTCTCTCTCTCTCTTTCTCCCGTTGCATAAGCCAAGACGGCGAGACTGTCAAAAGGGGCTACACTTTAAGTCGTCTTTAATTATGCCTAGAATTATTTTATTGGCTCCATTGCGCTTGCTTGTTTATGCAGACGCGTGTGTTATTTGAAATTGATAGTTTATATAGCATGTCTGATGTCGAAGTGCGGATGATTTTTCTGGAGAAGATTTTCAATGCCATTTCATTGATTTTATATTTGAAGCAAAAAAAGTTTAGTCTTATATATTGTGATTTTAAACCAATTGATGCATATTCACAAGAATCGTTGGTATAACGCAAAAGAATAAGGCTGACTCGGAGATTCTTCTCAAGAAGCTTTATAAGTGTTCTTTCAAACCGTTTTATTTGTTTGATAACATTATACATTCAAATATTGAGGAAAAATACATTATGCATCAAAAAACATGAAAATTCAATTTCTTAAAATTCCACTTTTCTGCTTCTTTGAATCCTGAAGTCGCGATGCTGACACTTTAGAATGGTATACTATTAAAGCAGATGAGCTTTAAGAAAATAAAAAAATATAGTTTGAAAATATGGAAGATATAATGCTTAATGAAATTAACGTTCTTTACAAAATCGAGAGCTACACATATCAGCAATATTTTTACTGTATTTTTGCAAAATTTTTCAGTATATAAATAACCAACAGTTTTATTGGGAACTGCTGAGAAAGTTTTCCGATAGCTATGTAAACGGGTTCCCTAGTCAAAAGTACACACATAAATATTCACTAGAGCATATTTCAGAATGCGAAAGGGTATTTGTAGAGTCGCGAAATACTTGCTGACAAACGCAGCGATTGGTACTGTCACGGAAATGTATTCCCTTTCAGAATTCATGTAAAGAATCTCAACTTTTTTTTTTCTAAAAAGATAAACGATAAAAATACTGTTCTTTTATTATTATTTTAAAACGACGCTCCATTATAACTGTATTTAAAAAACAACGTAAATAATTTAGGTCCTATAAGGGATAACTGCACTTGAAGTTGTGTATATACCTTTTGAAAGGGTTGCTTAAAAATTAATCTCTTTCATTGTTGCAAAAGGCTGTATAAATATTTGAATTAAAAAGCTCCATTGTTTTCGCAAAACTTTGCATTTGAACTCTCCAGCTATAAGCCGATAAAAACGTTATATAAGTATACTCGTATAAAACTCCAGCCATTACACAAACATAGAAGATTAAACACTAACAAGGTATGATACATGTACTATACACCAGCCAGAGAATCGTTAAAACTGTTCCGACCGAAAAATAAAAGGAAAAACAGAGGACGCGAACAAGCCTCATAAAGAGGGGCAAAAACGATCGACCCAGTATTCGCAGAGCAATCGAATATTGCTTATTTACACGTAGAATACTTTCTAAATCATGTTATCACACTTATACCACGACGAGCTTCCAAAAGTCCGAAAAATGCATTTCAAAAACGGTGATTAGCAGAGTTTATTATTTTCTATTTTACGATTTCAGGTATTTGCATTAATTTAATGCCTTAATTTACTAAACTATTCCACTATGTAGAAGAAATATTTATTAGAGTTACAACAAAATCAGGCAAACAACTTTAATTCCCATGTTTGCATAAATGTATGCGGTACGTGCAACTCCAATTTCGAAACTACCCACTGTACAAATAAAAACAAAGTATTCTAATTTTGCGAGTATTGTTGCTGGACTGAACCTCTGCAGCGTCTCTTAATACTGGTCAGCGTTTTATTCTTTTTCGTTTGTTTTTCACGCAAGTGGCGTATTTTTGTAAGCTGTGGGAAAACAGCATTATTCGGATACAAATAAAGTCGCGTAGAGAACCTTATTCGACTTCGTGAAAAATAAACAGTCGTTATATTCTTTAGAAAACTATGTTTATTGTGTTAAAAAACATAATTAGTATGTTTTTTTTTAATTATCACGATTTATTTACATGACGATGTAAAGAATTGCTTTATAATTGAGAAACTATACTATAGATTTAAAAAAAAAGTTATTTTACGTCTCGATCTTCGTACTATTATTCAATATTTATTCAAACTAAAATCGAAAGAAAAATGAAGATATCCTTAACTTTGTGATACCATATGGAGAACGAGAACAGTATCAAAATATTCTAATGAATACAAAATTATGTAGATTCGACTTTCTATATTGGTATACCTTTCGGAAGAGGAGTATATGGTAAAGCTCCAAGCTCAGCAGTAGAGGGAAACGCATAGAAATAGAATTAGCGCTGCGACGCTGAGCTTATCTCGTCTCAATAAAATTATACTATTGCACATGATATTGAAATCAAGGTAGTTTACGAAAAGCTTGAAAAAGTATACCAGTTAATTTTAAATTTTAGATAATTTCGCTTTGTTTCGAACAAAATTTTGGGAATTTTGTACTGTCGACGACAATTCTGTCGAGAGAATTTTCAACTAAATTTAACTTTCCACGGTTATTATATTGCAATATTTAGTTTTAAATTGCAGCTTAAAAAGGGCGAAAAGTTATTTCCATAATAGGTTCTATTACATGAAACGGCACCAGTACGTATTATATATGATACTTTTACGCACATTGCACATTTTCATTAGATTATATTACTTTTGTGCCACGTTCATTTTCGCGTATTACATATAGATTGGTTGCTATTTTTCGAAAAAAAAAATGCAAAAATTACGTTCAAAAGGCCAAAAATTCATAAATTTCACTTTTTTTGTCAACGAAGCTCGAATCTGGATCGCGTTATTTCACGAACCCACAAAACGGGCGATACAATTTATGCTCCTCATCGATATGTATCTACGGTTTGATATGTATTGGTAGTAATTCTGCTGCGATGTAACAACATATTCTACATAATTTCATAAATAAATACGTTGAATTATTTACTGATCCAATCAGTCAGTTGTAAAGCTGGTACGATTCAAATAAAAATCATTCGCATAATCTTGACGGCAGTGGCTCTAAAATGTTCTGAATAAAGATCGCGTAAAAAAATATTCCACTGATTGCAAAAAAAACGATCGAGTACTAGGATTCTAACTGAATTAACGCTAATTCAACGTAATTATGACACAATCTTCTTGCTTGATTGTAGGATAAAAGAATAATCAAGACAATCAACACCCACACACACACACACACACATTTTCTCGCTCTTGAACCAAATGATAACGCGACCAGCGGAAAATCGATCCCAACTCTCCTACTCGCAAACATCGAAGACAAATCGAAGACAGATAACAGCTCAATAATGATAGCAGCTGCACAGACCTTGTATCCGACACATACCGTGCTTGCCGTAGCCGGCGTAGCCGTGCGCCTGCTGATGGGAATTGGCCGCGTGTTGCTGTTGCTGCTGCTGCTGTCCTGACATACCATCAGTCTGGACAGTCATCGGCTCCTCCTCTCCGACCACGTCCATCCTAACGGCAGCTGCAGCGGCTGCGAGGACAGCGGCCTCGCGGCCGCCACGGGCCCTTCGGCCACTCACTGTTCTGCCGGCTGCAGCAGGCCGACGTCCGCGGCGCCGGCGACGGCCGCAGCTCGTGCGCCTCGCTGCTGATGCAGTTCGGGCCGGCAAGGCGTCGCCAATGTATCCGCGAGCTTTTATAATGCTCGAGATTTTTTTCCCAGCTGAGAACGGAGAGCTTGGACTTTTTAGACTGACGATCTCGACATCTCCAACTCTCTTGCAATATATAATTATATTCTCTCACTCTCGGACTTTCTCTCTCTCTCTCTCTCTCTCGACACTTTCACACCGCGCGAAAGAGGGACGAGCTTGCACTCGAGAGCTGCTTTCAGTGTCTCAAGACTCGCGGGAAAACGTGGTCTCGCGCTTCTCTTAACTATACTGCGCGGCTACTATAGCTGCGAACCAGTGGCTACGGCCGTGCGGGTCAGACTGAGCGCACCGCGACCCCTACTCGGCGGCTGCGCTCCGACAACCCCCGCGCTCACCTCCCCCACTACTCTCTGCTTTACGCCAAGCTCGAACTGGAGGAGGTGGTGGAGAGAGAGAGAAAGCTTGCGCGCTGCTGTATATATAGATGTATCTCTGCTCTCTCGCTCTTTCTCGCTCCGCAGCAGTATCATCGTTATAAGAGCCGAGAGGGAGAGAGAGAGAGAGAGTTCTATCTGTCGGTGGCGGCGGCGGCAGCGGCTTTGACATTAGTGCACCGCGTGCGTACGAGCGCACATATATGCACTTCCGGTAGAGACGAGGCGTCGGAGGCTTGACTTGAACTCGCATGAGTTTCTCTGCCTTGGGTAAATATTGTAGTGAGAAGGGAATCGTTGTTGATTGTTTGCTTCATGTTTGCGAGGCGGTTTGTCTTGGTTTCAGAAGTATGATTTGATTTTTCTAAAAGTTATTTTAATTTGTTCTTACCTCTTTTGCGCGCATCACGAAGGAGTTTATTTTCGTTTGGCCCTTATTAGTGAAACGAAGTATAAAGGGAAGACGTCGAGTACAGTAATGAGATCATGTTGTGAAAATAATTAGATAGCATAATCGATATTCTAAAATTAATTTGAGTTGATTGTAACGATGTCAGAAGGATGTAAACCTATTTTCAGTGTGTAACGTTTGAAAATGTCGATAAATCTTCATTATTCAGCTGACGGTACAATTACAGCATAGTTGAAATGCACTATTAGCTTATACCTACTTAGTGAAACATTCGAATGCGATCCAGAAAAAATAAACATTTAACGTCAGACTTGCTGCTGAGGCTGTACTGGCAGTAATTTATTGTAGAATATAATTTTGATACTAAGGAGACAGACAATTTTTATAATTATATTATTTAACTCGATAAGATTCTTACATTTACAGAAAATTCAACCTAGTCGATTATGCCTTAATTCGACGTTGCTTATATACTTTCTTCACCTTTTTACATGATTCTCTCGTCGAGTATTAAATGCAGTTACGGTATGTCGATACCATTATCGTTCAGTTTAAGAACGTGACCGGCGATTCGACGTTAATGGGAAGTTGCTTTGCACTTTTTCTCTTTCTAACGTGGCTCGCGTTATTGAGATCCAGAATCACGTACTATATTAATAGTACCTATATATCTTCAATATTTTTTCAAAATTTTAAAAACGCACTTTTATGCACTTTTAAAAACAGATTTCCATCTCACTGCTTTCCAAACATCTAGAATCTTGATTCTGTACGAATATAAAAGCTGCGGTAATTAGATGATTAAAGCTAACGATCTTCTATGCACACGTGCAGACCATTTGCACGTACCCCCAGTTGACGTATTCTTGTGAAGAGCCACTTACATTTTCATGAAGATCGCAGCACGAGAGCGTTCGTGTGATCTTCAAGTTTTGGCACTCGAGCAAAAAAGGGAAAAGCTCAACTTAAAGCGTTGCACCTCAACATTTGATACTCTGTGTATAAGTATACCGAGAAAATCAAAGTTTCGTGAAAATGTTTAAGAAAAAAATATTTCTTCACCAGGCAGAGTAGTTATTGGCAAATATCTGTAAACTGATACACTCTAGTATACGTAAACAAAAGTCAACACAACTAGTTGAAAAAAAGAAGATGGAGCACGAAGAAATAAAGAAGTCTATACAGAAGTAGCCCATATAGTCGTCCGAGAGGACATAAAGGCATCGCACACAGAGTGAGAAAGTGCGAGAGAAGGAGTAGTAGCGCACTAGACGTGAAATGGAGCAAGAGGAAGAATGAAAGGAGCTTGAAGCATCTCTCCGTTTACACTTGGCAAAGTTGGACGAGGCTTCGCGCAGTGTAGAATCGAGGGCCAAGGTGCGTGGCAGATAGTCGAGAGCAGAGGGCTCAAAAGTGAGAGACGCGCGCGCGCGCGCGCATGCAGGAAAGCCAAACTAGTGGTGCAACTGCATTCTGCAGTTTGTACCGCGACGTCGGCTTCTGCTGCTGCTGCTTCTTGTCTTGTCTCGCGACGCCTTTGTTCTCTTGCGCGGACTTGAAACATGATTGTCGCGGATCATTTGCAGCGTAGCGCGTGTCTTCTCGTGTTCGCCTTAGTTGAGTTACACACGGCTTAATTTATCGGATTTGATGACAAGAAGGCGCTGCCTGAGAATCGGGTGCGATTGTGTGAATCATAATAAGGAATGGCTTTTGCGTACAATGAATACTAAGACGGCTTTTGAAGTTGTACTGGGGAATATAATTGTTACACCGAGTAAAAATTAAAGCATGAAGAATCAGTTGTATAGTATGTACTTATGTAGGTTCAAAATTTTAAGTACTGAAAGTACTGAAGTTAATCAAAATACTCAAGTATACTTTTAAATTTTCAAGAATTTTTCAAATCGCTTTTTTTACTATGATTAATCAATACTATATTAATTAATACACTGAGAAAAATGATAATAAAAATTACTATAGTTATAGTAACGGCGGGACATACTTACATTATGATCATTTTTACTATATATTATAGTAATTTTTGCTAGAATTTTACAAAATTTATTAAAATTCTTGCAAAAATTTTTATAAAATATAGTAAAAATGCTCATAGTGCGAGTATGTCCCGCAGTTACTATAACATATAGTAATTTTTGCTGAAGTTATAGCAATTTTTATTAGACCATTTTTTTCAGTGTAGTATATTGAAGGCGATGCGACTTCAAATGCTGGTTTTTACTCCGCTTTGAACCGTTTAAAAAGGTCCTGGAACATCTTACCTGCTGGTCTGCAATCAGTCATCGTTATTGGCGAGTTTAAACGTAGACTACGATCCCTTCTTGCGCAATATTAATTTATTAACTCTCATTTATTAGGTTCTATCGATAATGGAACTAACATTAGGATATGATTGAAATTTCATATGCAGATTGGTTTGTGTCTCAGAAACACTCATATAAATTTTGAGAAGGCTACATGGGATAAAATCGAAGATATAAATTTTTTCATTTTATGACGATTAACATGGGCTCTTATGGGAAAT
>UCOJ01001406.1:0-31814 GCA_900474305.1 Cecidostiba fungosa | reverse complement strand
TTCTGTAAAGTTAATACTTTTTGAGATATCGCTGAAAAACCATATTTTTGCAGTTGTTTTTGTTAATAACTAATAACTGCACCATTTGCGGAGAGGAACACCAAGATATTCGTGTTAAGCATTAGGAAATGAATATTATTCAATTGCAAAATCACGTCGGAATCACAAAAACACGAAACCTTAGCTGGCGTGTGTATTAATATGTGTGTAGAGTTTTATTTTAACGGGAAAATTGCGAGCAGTCGTCGGGAAAAAAACGGGATTTCTACCTGAAGTCAAAGCTAGACACCCTGCTGCGAGGGCCGCCCCCCTCCCTGCCCCGCTAGATGATACCACCGAACCTCCTTAAAGGCCGAAGTGCAACGCCCTTTGCGGCGCGAAAAAGGTTTGCCGCTGCTACTCCTAAATACGGGGCCAATCAACGACCTCGAAGTGGTGGAGGTGGATCTCGGGGTGGATTTTCAGAGAGCATCGTGTACCACGCTGTACTCGTTATAAGGGCCGAGAGACTCATGTTTCGGAATAGTTTGCTTCTGTCTTTGAAGGTAGAGAGAGTAACTTAGTTTCTCCTTTGCGATAGAAGTATATTGGTGACAGTTCCTGTCAGTGTCAGTTGTTATCGGAGCTAAGGAGTGTGTTTTGGAGAGTCTCGTTGTCTTCGTGGTTTTTCTACAGTCATTGTGTGGACAACAGTTGTTAACAGGAGGAAAAAGAAAAAAGGTTTGACAACACTACTATATATTATACTGCATAGTTTTGCTTTTCTCCTCTCTCTCTCTTTGTGTAATGTAATTTTCCTCGGTTTCGCGTAATAATAATTCTCGAGGGATTTGTGAGGTTTCGCATTTTGTATGCAACTAGAATATTTCGTTTCTAAACGATAAAAAATATGTTTACGAGTCGGCGCCGACTCCACGTGACGACTCGACTGCATCGTGAAAACATATCTTCGGCGAAAATACGTACTAGCCACCTCATCACGGAATTCATTTGTTTACAAACACGCGCTCGCTTAAGTTCAACAATCAGTCTATACACGTGGAAGTAAACTTCTCTCGAGCTGCAGCGCAAAAAAGCAAAACGTGCAGCTTTGTCTCGTTGTCCGATCGGAGCGAATTACGAATCGTACGTCGTGTACACTCGTGTATTAAAACGCGGTCACTCCGGGCGCCGAGTCACGTATACTGTTCCGGTAAAGCTTCTCTCTTACACATCACAAGGATATTTATGTATCGAGTATAGAACCTAGGACGAGAGGTGCGAAGGTCCGTCTCTTGCCTCGTAGAATTATAATTCCGAAGGTTACGTGCAGGCAAGGAAACGCGACAAAAACGTCTTCTCACTACTCCTTTTTGCGTGCAAAAAGACTCGCAAGTATCGACGATCGTGTTCTTTTTTTTTGGCAGATTGTACGAGTCGTTTTTCTTTGTGTCTTGCTGTTAGTTAGTATACGCAGGTTTTGCTGCTTTCGTTGTTGTTATGGATGAGTCGATTTTCACGCGTCCACTTTTCAAGGTTCTGTTTTCGAGAAAACCGGTGCGTGCGTATTTATTCTCCGTGACTTTTCTCTCGGCGTTTATTTTTAAAGCGAGAACATAATTATTTTTGTACTTTATTCAAGTGCGTCTTCTGCAGCCGAGTGTTCTCGTGAATGAGTGCATACTTTCTTTGTTCGATTATATGGAGTTCATTGCCACGTACGCAAATATTCTTCCGAGCAACCTCGGGTTTCTCTAATCATAAAAAAATTGCTCCGATTCAGAGCGCATCATCCTTGAGGGTAATTATACAGGTTCTGGTGTAAACATTGAAACAAGCCGTAAAACGCCATTACAGCGACGATCGATAAATCTCGTTTATATACAGTATGAGGAGAACGTGCTTTGTTACACGTATAGCATTGCACACAAGACTGAATAAATTTTCCATAAAACCCACGACGTATAGTGTTATAAGTATAAGCCCACCTTCGTGCAGCAACAGATCTCGGCCTGGAAATTTTGGTTCATCGCGATAATGTAATTTTAGTCGAGCGCGCGCGATAATGAAAAGAAATGTGGGCCGACGTCAAGGCCTCTTTTGATCGGCGTATTATAAAAAAAGAGAGAGAGAAACGTTCCGGAACACGACGAAGGGGAAGCATCGCAACTTTCGCCGCTTGGTTATCTTCGAGCGATAAGCCGAAAAGAGATGCAGGAAAGTGGCCCCATTACGCACAGATGGGATGTTGAGAAAAGTCAAAAGAGAGCGTGGGCGGAGAGTTTTTGAAAGCTATTTCAGAGGCGCTCTCGAGTGCATTATATTTCTGGACACTGTCGACACACGCGATTAATATTTGTGTAGATCGTCGGAGATTCTTCTGTTATTACACGATTTATAGATAATTAATTTATAGATTTATAGATATTAACAGTATGTCTTTTTGCAGTTGTTACAGACGTGGACGTGAAAAAGCCAAACGAGCAGCGCGAGGTAAGCGGACCACCTGGAGCTAGTGCGTCGAACAGCAGCAAGCGCCAAGCAAAGAGCAAGAAGCGCCGCGAAGCACAGCAAGAATTTTCACACTCCTGGATGGTTGGAGCGCTCAAGGGCCACACAGCACCCGTTCTCGACATGGACTTTTCCGCCAACGGGAAATACCTCGCAAGTTGCGCTGAAGGTAAGCAATCATATCTCGCAAAGCCTGTATCTCCTTATCTATCTCATATAGCGTCATCTCTATCTATCTGTATACATCTTTTTTTTATATGTCTGTACATCTCTCGCATTCTGCTACATCTCTATGTATAATATAGCTGTTAGATCCAGTCACTCTCGCATTCCTGCGAGGTGTCTTTTTAAATCTCGAGGTCGTTTCCGCATTCTGCGTAATTCTCGTGGATTTTTCCTCTTTTTTTTAATCGGTATATAGGAGAGGATGTATGTTTTTTGGTCGGATTGCACGATAAAATTTGCTTTTGCTTGATTTATTGGGGAAACTCTCGGGGCTTCGTTTGATCAAACATCGCAACCTACCGATGCAGCTTTTTTTAGTTTGCAAATGAGCGGTTCCGAGTATGTGTGTGCCGAGCAAACACGCGCTCTGTATGCAATTACTTGAAAAAAAAAAAAAAAAAAAAAAACTATTTTCGTTCGGTGCATTGTCTTGCGGTTTGCGCAAGTGAAAGCCGTTTTTAAAATCAGTGAGCGAAACACGAGCATTAAATTCTGTCTTTCTCCGAAACAGTGTACGTAAATGTAGAGAAGGCAGAGAACACGTGTATGGAACTCCTCGTCTACATTCATATCGAGTAGAATTTTGTCATCTTCACTGTATATATATGTGTGTGTGTGTTTGTACTGTTCACCTCCGCGCAAAGAATCCATACTTTGTTTTCTTTTGATCGCCGACCGCTTGACGGATTGATAGTCCTCGCGGTAAATATTTGCACCGGCCACAGGATTATTTACGAGGAAAATATATGTATTTACTGTCGCTCTCGTATGCCAAGGACTATTCAAATGGACGCTTACCTGGGTTTTTATCAGTAGTGTCATGGAAAAATGCTGGATAAAATCCACACGTTTTGACCTAGTTTTGGCAGTCGGTGTAACGCACTACTACTCTCGCGACTCTGAAAACGTTTCAATAATGCGTCTATCGCTTCATATAATACTCTGTTATCTCTCTCTCACACAGCAGCTTTATATATTTTTCTCAATAATTCGCACAAAAAATTCGAAATTGCGTCATACGCGAGACTCATTTCATAATTTTATATATACACACATAAGTGTATACACGCGGAAGATTAAGAGAGGCTTGGACCGACGAGAGATGCGATGCTGCACACTGCAGCAGCAGCAGCAGCATTAGCATCAGCCAATCAAGCTGTTATCTAACGTCGACCGTGAACTTGAATAATCCACGCGCCACGAGAGCTGTCCGTGAGAACGAGACCGAGGCGAGTATATTATACAGAGAGAGGGAGAGGGAAAAAAATCATCACGTTTTCACCTCGAGATCAGCCGTCGATTCAGAGAAAACAATAAGTATACGCGAGTATCATAGCGCGTTTTGCGGAGAGAAAAAGATCGATCGGTTGGCCCCGAGCGAGAAAGAAAAAAAAAGACACGCCGTCGGTTCGGCTCTAATAGCTCGACTATTCCTGTCGTTCCGACCGATCGGTTCGTTTCGCTGCTCGCGTCTGTGCCCGATGATTAAAAAACGCTCTCTAGGGATTATTATTATTATTATTATCATCATCATCATCATCATCCTGGAAATCGCGTTTTTTTCGGAGAGAGGGAGAAGCAACGCTGCAGTCTATTTCCGGAGAGGTTTACTAGGTCGTGAAGCCTGTGTTGTTTTTTGACTTTTTGGAGAGAGACTTCGGGTCACCTTCGGCTCTCCTTCGAAATAAAAAGAAAAAAAAATAGTAAACTGTCGTAAAAAAAGGGCATCATCACACAACGATAACGAAGCAGCTGTGCGAGATGATGATGGGGAGAGCAGTCGCGTTTCGTAATCGTTACGCAAAAGCTCCGGCTGCAGCACAGACACACACGCGCGCGCTTGTTTATTATCTATGCACGCTCCGCAAGCGTTTAGCCGCGGCAGACGTGCGAACAATCGCGTTTCCGCCTATCAATCGGACGGCGCGCCGCCGCTCTGTTATACTCTCTGCTCGCGTAATGTGCGGAGGTGTACCTTTTCTGTCTGTACCAGAGTTTCTATCTGTATATTTTTTTTTTTTTTTTTTTGTTGTTGATGGAAGAAAAAAAATTGTCGTTGCTTGAGATTTTTAATGAGCCATCGAGTTGAGTATAAGGCGGAGACGCGAGGAAACCTGTTATTTTTACCTAAATTTAGAGCGGATAGAGAAAAAAAGTTGCTGTACCGACGGACGTCATGAGAACGTGAAATACATGTCATGCACACTGATGGCAGATTCTATAAAGTACCGCGTAAGATTTTCAGGACTTTTAGATGTATTCTATATACGCATAAAAAATATGCTCAAACTCAATGAGTGTCAACGAGTAAGATGAAAAGTTTAATAAAAAAAAAAAAAAAAAAGAAAACAGCGAAACCGGTATAAAATCGAAGAAATTTTTACATCGTCTACCTCGAGTGCATCCAGCAACCAAACTTTTGCCAAATTAACACAAGCGCGCGAAGAGCTTTCGTTTTTAAAAAAAGTCGAGCAAAATCAATAACCCAATCCGGTCGGACTTGTTACCCAACTCTCGTTAAAAAGGAGAATTTCACTTAACCTCGAATAAACTGCGCTTGAGTCAAGTCCCAATTTTTCGGGCGTATATAATATGGAGACATTCTCATCCCACTCGTCGTGCTCTCAAAAATAAGGCGCCAGCAGTTCCGGTCTCTAGAAACCAGTATTACCGTCGTCATGTTCGATGTTACACAAAAGAGAAAGAGTCCCTCTCAATGAAGTAGGGGATCATCGCGGGCCGATTGTAGAGACGTGTATTAAATATATATATAATGACAATGAGCTCGATTAGCAATGCGTGTGTATATATACAGGCTCCGAAAAAGTTGGCGACGGACAGGCCGACCGACATCATTTCGCGAGTTCTAGTTCGGTCATCTTTTTCTCTCCTTCACTCATGATGAGGTGAAAATACTCGCGGGGGTCGTCGTCATCGCGGATAGCGTTTCGCGCTACTGGCCGTGAGAAAATATTCTATACAGACACAGTTTTGACATTTTTTCTTTTTTCTTATTTCGAAGTAGACGATTATTCTCGAGGAGCTGAAATTCGCACATTCCATTATTCTACAAGGCGTTTCTAGGACACAGACATTTTTATAATTCTCCGAGAGAGTAAATTCGAGTGTTCGTCGTCGTTATGGAAAAAAAAGATTATGTTTATATGTGTCTTTGTCTATTTATGTTTAACTTATATATGTACCTCTCAATGGCATGCATGAACACATAGCTTCTATTGTAATGGGACCAATAATAATCATCATTTTATTTTTGTATCATGTATGTCTATAAAGTCATTTTTATACAAGAGGGCGAAAATTCGAGACGAGAAGAAAGGAGTATAATGAAAGAGAAACTTTTTTGGATAAGTAAATTTAACTTGACCTATATAAAGCGTGCTCTCTCGATGAATGCACTCGTCGCAGAAACGAGTTTACACTTTCGGTTCGGAATATAACGGGTTTATTCTCGCGAAATCGCGATACAGTCACTTCTCTCACGCACGCGATATCAAGCTCTCCTTTTTAATCGGCTGCTGCTGCTGCTGCTGCACTATTCTGTCTAATACTTTTTCGATATACATCACCATCAGTCCCTTGTTTTTGCTAAGTATACACACGGCTTATCTCGCAGCTAATAATCGATCGCGATTTACAGCTCGACCTTGAGACTCCGAAATCATTATATTCCAGCGATTCATATGCATACATACACATATCAATTGCTCTCCGACGACACACGCGCATAATATACAAGAGATTGAGTCATCGTGTCACACACATATGCGCCTGCCAGAGAGTATATAGTCCCAATTCAATCTAATCGCATTTCACTTGGCGGCGCGCAAGTATGTATGTATGTATGTATGTATAATACCGTAGATCCTCGAAGTAGCGCCGGCTATTAGTTCTGCGAGCATCAGCGCCACTTGTTCCTCCTCTCTTCTTTCTATATATCACGCGCGCGTGAGCATCAGGAGAACGGCGATGATTTCACGTAATGACTCAACGGTATTTAGCCGGCGGCTGCGAGCAAGCATACATCCGCATAGAAGATATAGATAGAGCTAGAGAGGAAAGGGGCTGCTGTTGCTATACTACACTCGGTAACCCAGATTGACCTAGACGCTGAGAGAGAGAGAGAGAGAGAGAGAAAGAGTGCGGGTTAACCGTTAGCCAAGAACTGCTGCTGCTGGACTTGTACTTTTTCGCCCGATTGCGTGCACTTCGCCGTACACGTTTATACAGTCGATGTATGATGATGCGTTTGGTAATCCTCAGTTATTACCCGCTGCTGACGCGTTCTGCGCGATGCCAGTTATGTCACCACGGCAGAGATATATGAATCAGAGACGATCTTGCAAAATACACACACATCTGATGAGAGAAAGAAAAAAAGCTCATTTTTTCGTGCAAATTTACGTGCAATTATAGATTGAAAATCATCTCTCTCTATATATATATATATATATATATATCTACGAGTTACGATATACATCCACATTAACAACTCTCCATAGTATCCATTGTAGTCTGTAAGTCAAAAAAGCGCAGAGTAATAAGAAAAAAAAAATCTAGAAGTAAGCCAGTAGCTGTAAGATATATATATAATATCTATAACAAAGGCTAGAGCCGAAAAGAAGCGACCGATATATAACGCTGTATCTCTCTCTGTTTCTTGTGCAATAAAGATTGCGGCCTGAAAGAGGACGCCAGCGCCGAGCCAACCAGCCCCACTGCCGCCGCCGTCACCGTCGCCACCGAGTCATCCTCCGCCAACGCCGAGGCAGCCGGCAGAACCGCGAGTCGCAGCGCCACCAGCACGAAAACCAAGAGCGCCAGTGGCGCTTCGTCTGCGCCGTCCTCGCCGTCCTCCTCTTCGAGCGACTCCGCCATCAAGGAGGAGTACCAGCGAGGCATCCTGAGCCGAATCCAGCGCAAGAACCGGACCCGCGCGCCTCGCGAACAGCGCAGGGAGCTGCGCGAGCGCGACGAGGACCACGAGGACGACCACAACGGGCCCCTGCCCTGCGCCAAACCCTCCAAGCTGCAACAGCAGTCCAGCAGCGAATACAGCATCAGCAAACCCGGCCTACTAAACGAGATGACCGACGCCCACCTGGCCTCGCTGCTGCGCCACTACATCCTCACCGGCCAGCAGCGAACCCATCTCGGCTATCCCATCGATCTGTGGCAGTTACCCGGCTACGCCATCATCCTCAATCACAACCACCACCACGGACACGGACGCCAGCAACACTTCAACGTGAACGCGCGCGATTTCGTGCCCGGCGAACTCGACAGCGGCAACGGCTCCGCCAGCAGCTCCGTCGAGTCCTCCGACCTCGAGCAGGAGTCCGCCTCCGACAGCGACAAGAGCAGCGGCGTCCGCGAGGCCAACGGCAGCCATCACCAGGTGGAGCTGTACAAGGGGCTGCAGGACGCGATCGAACGGCGCTGCGCCCGCTGCTACCGCTCGTTCTACGTCGGCCGCGAGGACGGTGAGTACCTGCACGAGGAGAAGTGCTGCTACCACTGGGGCAAGCTGTGCAGCAGCCTCGGCAGCCTCGGCAAGTCCTGGGTGTGCTGCCGCGGCCGCGAGACGTCCCGCGGCTGCACCCAGGCCAAGGCCCACGTGTGGACCGGCATCGTGCCCGGCTACAACGGCCCGTTCTGCGACTACGTGAAAACCCGACCGGCCCAACAGCGGGCCCGGGACGGCAACTACGGCGTCTACGCCCTGGACTGCGAAATGTGGTTCACCAAGCGCGGCCTGGAGCTCGGCAAGGTCACCATAGTCGCGCTCGACGGCAGCCTCGTCTACGAGGCCCTCTGCAAGCCCGACGCCGAGGTCATCGACTACAACACGCGCTTCAGCGGCCTGCGCGCCAAGGACCTCGCCTGCGCCACCAAGAGCTTGCGCGACATACAGAAGGACATCATCGAATTCGTCAGCGCCGAGACGATCCTCATAGGCCACGGTCTCGAGAACGACCTGCGAGCGCTGAGGCTGCTCCACTCCACGGTCATCGACACCTGCGTCGTCTTCCCGCACTTCCTCGGCTACCCGTTCCGCAACGGTCTCAGGACCCTCGCGCTCACCATGCTCGGGAAGGTGATCCAGGTGAAGGAACACGACTCGGGCGAGGACGCCAGGATAGTCGTCGATCTCATGTTCAAAAGACTGCAGTACGACTTTTCTCTATAAGTCTCGTATGCGCCTACCCCCTCCTTTTTTTGACTGATCGCTGCAGCTGGAGGAGGCAGCCCCGCCGCACACACTCTTCGATTACCGATACTCATCATCACGCTTCGACGAGCGAACGAAAAGGAATAAATAGGACACTCCACCCTCGTGTGTGCGATCACACCGAGTTTGCTTTGTGCGTGTCTTTTCGTCCAAGCTAGTCGAGGGTCTTTTTTTTTTAATTGATTCAGTGAATAAGTGAGAGTGCGGCCCTCGAAGAGCTCGAGCCAACTTTGCACTTCCGCCAGTGTTCAGTTCCAAGTGAAATCTGTGATACGTTTAACCGCACACGCATAATACACACACACACACGTAAGCATACGTTTCATTCACCGCCGTGAGATTGACCCGCGCGCACGTGCTTGACTTATTCAATTTGTGTGTTTCCCATACGAACAAAATTTCTTACTTTTTTTCTTGCTGTTGTCTCCGTGTACAGATAATTAATCGGATTTTCCTCAAAGAGCGGCTAATTAACGTAGCTGTATATATATATATACGTTCTCTCCATGCACACAGGCCGCGTAACCGAGCACGTGCGCCGCCGCGGATCAATTACACGGCTCGTCAGTCTCCAGCGCGCGCACACGGCTGTCATTAATTTTTCCGTAACGAGTCACTCGCGAACGCGAAATGCGTATACATATATCCATCCATCGACTCTAAGACACGCGCCCTGTCATTATTTCGCATCTGTACATATAGGCACAAAGATTATACATTTCACGCACACACACATACACACACACACACACACACACACACGAGTGCATAAGCAACGCTGGCTCGCATACACATATACGTAAGACTTATTATGTACTGTCGTACAGGCAGTGATGGAAGAAAAAGTGCACTGGACTTTTTGTTTTGCGTGCGTACACGTGTGAAGTTTATGAGATAAGTGAAGCAAGAAGACGAAGCCGAGCGGCGAAAGGCGAGTATATACGTATATGTATGTACGTAACGACGAACTGCACGTTATATGTGTATCCTTTGGTTTTCGTTTTTTTTATTCATTTTTCTCTCCATCTCTGATCGAGAAACTCGCCTAGCTCGCCGCTCGACACCTTGTACATAGTTTCTAGCTGTAAGTTTCTTGTATTTAATTTATTGTTATCTCGTAAGTGACGCAAACTACGAGGTCGCAAGTGCAGCGACACGTTGTATACTACTGCTACTACTACTACTGTATGAAGTATGTATGTGTAGACAGAAAAATTGGCGTTGACATATTCACGGACGACGAATATAGACGGCGACGTTTAGTTTTTCAGATGAGACGACGTATCGTAAAAGTAAGAATACATATATGTATATATGCTAAGTCCGTCGCGGCGTAATCCTTGATTGCTCTTCTCGGCGCTGTGAATCTTCACTGTTTGCCTCGAAATTAAAAAAAGAAGCCTTAAAGATATCGCGATTCAAAATTAAGCTTCTCTGCAGACGTGTGCAACATCAATACGGGCGCGAATCCGTAATTTTCAACTCTTCGTAAAATAAAAGTCGGGCACAATGTACAATACGCGTAATGTGTACAAGCCAGGCATATTCAAGAGCCGGTTCGCGAGAGCAATTAATTGCCCAAATACTCCACAGCCGAGTAGTGCAATACTCCCTTTATTTTGATTTTATTTTAATTTTCAACTGTCTACCCAAGACAACGGACGACGCGTATATTTAGGAATACAAAGACAAAGATTCGCACACACGCACACGTTTTTTCAGAAAGAGTGAGAGCGGAAGAGCGCGAGTTTCGTAAGAGCTCATCCAGAGATGCGCGATTTCTTTTTTCTACCGCCGTCCTTTTTTCGCCTCCTTTATCTTTTCTCATCGGTTATATTCGCGGGCTTCTCGCGCTCTTTTGAATACGTACCGTATTCAAATTTCTATATACGATTTTTGTATATATCTACTTCGAGAGCAGGAGAAACCTCGCGGTTTTGCATAGATAAATACACCTGTGCCCGAGAACAATAAGGAGAGCGCGAATAAACAGTGAAAAAGAAGAAATATCTCAAGTGCCTTGCTCGTAAAAGAAAAGAAAACGTACATCCAAACGCTATTCGGTTGTAACATTATTAGGAGTCGCATAGAGTCCCGCGCGCGTAGAAAGTGATTTCGCAACAGCGCGCGCGGGATACAAATAGATTGCGACAAAACGGAAATCGCGCATCTCATTCCTTCTTCTGATGACGGCTCAAATTTTCCGCGAAACTTTCTCATCCGCCTCTCTCGTTAATTCGTTCATCGAACACAGCCGCTCGTGTCTTTTCACACGTATACATGCAGGAAACACGGAAATCAAGCGTAATTAGTCAAGCCTATCCCAAAATCTCCACGACACTGAAAAATCCAAGGAGGATAAGACGCGGGCTCGTCACGGCACACCTCTATATTATATTATCCTCGTTGCGCAATGATGCCGCGATATTATGCAAAGAGCGCACATTTTGGACAGAATCGGTTGCGAAAGCGCCAAACGAGTATGTGTCGAAGGCGGCCTCGTTAGGGAACACACACGCGTATATGCGCGCCGCCGTTTGGCAAGCGCGCGAAAGAGTATATCGCGTCGACGCGCAACTATGCGCGTTAGAGGAACCGCCTAGCTCGGGTTTTGGCTAATGAATGGCGAGCAGATTTTCTTGTGTGTGCCGATTTTTGTTTTTGTAGAATCCGGTCTTTGATGTATATAGTTCAACCGATATGGTTATTATTACGCTCTGTGTGTATGTGTGGATGTGATTTGTAAAACGATCCGAGAGATCGTTGCGAATTTTTGTTTTATGTAATATGTGAGCGCACCGATGAACTGTAATGATATCGATAAGCTGTGTCGCACACCTCGATCTTTCGATGGATAATAATGAAATTGTTTTACTTAATGAACTTAGATGACGATGGAACCACTGTTAAGATCGGCGTAGAGATTTTATTCTATATATGTATATCGTTTATTATTATTTTTACATAGAAAACAAAGGCAAAAGACACTATGCGATATGTTTTATTTGTATATAAGAGATGTGAGAAAAATTATTTTTTTAATTTTGCGTATGTAAAGTTTATAAGAGCCGAGTGGTGTAAAGTTACGTATTTTTGGCGACAATCGGTCGACGATTGTTCGTTTAGCGTTGCATATTTTTGTGCAGCGAGATCGTATATGCAGTGTGAAAAACGTTGGAAGAAAAACTCATGGACGCAACGTTAACGGACAAGACAGGGACATCGAAATTATCACGAATTTAGTAGAAAGATGAAGAAAAATAAATAAACAAACAAACAAACTCCGGGGGAACGCGACTCGTTCCCCAAATCTATACTGCAATACCTGTAGGCCTTGTTTGGCCATAAGCGATATTCAACTTAATTTTATTTTTTTAACGCTGTAGATTCTCGAGTGCGACGACGATTATATCGATGATAGAATAAAGCAATACATTTTCTACAATGGAACCCACACTTGTGTTCTACTTTTATTCTTCGTCATTCTGCATCCTATCCTTTTTTCTGATCCTTTATTCCTGATTACAATTGCGAGCGGTGACCATGAATTATGGAAAAAAAACATAAGTATACACGGGAATCATTATTTTTTATTCAATATATATGATAGCGTAAAAGTGGAGCGTTCAATCAATAAACGTCGTTTTAGAGGCTGCAAAATGTACAATTTAACACTGACTCATTAACGATCCGATACGAAAAGTAAAATACATATCAGCTATATATGTACTTCCTATTGCGATCAATAATTTACAATTACTTGGATTGTAATAACGGTTGCATTATCTAAAGCGATTAGTGTGAGATCTATCGGTAGACTGTTATGTTTCATTTAGCTTCGTATTCATCAATGTCGCATGCAAATGCGGAACGAAAAAAAAAAAGAAATCTTGTGCATATTTTACTGATGATTCGCGGAAATTAATTAATCACTGCTTTGAACTTCGTCATACTATAGATACTTGTGACGTATTAAATGTAAACTTCAATATTCACCGAGCTTTATGAGAGATACAAGTTTTCATTTAAAGCACAACTTTTACCAACTATATCGTTCTTATCATTCTTGACCATGACTCAGTTTTTTTTTTGTACATATGCTCTCCGAGATACAAGACCACGTCACTGACGAAGCGTTTGAAATTTTTATGTGTTGCGTTTAAAAATACTGCTACTTTGATGGACAGCTGATTTGTAGAAAAAGGATAAATCAAAATCTAGTTAATATGTAAATCGCGAATCGTTTAAATCAATATCGCGCTTACATCGACGCACGAGTTGTAGATAATATCAAGTATTTTTTTAACTATAACTTTTTACAATTCCGTATTCGAATTTCAAATATTCTTTTTTTTTGACGCAAATTTTTTATCGTACTTTTTTTACAATTAATATTTGATTGATATATATTTTCCACGTCTCCGCAATATTACGTTTCACTTCTTTTGTACTCGGAATTGCGAACGAGGTCTATAGTAAGCAATTTAACGTCGAGTTCTATTCATATACTAAACTATACAAAATATTGATAGATACGTTGCAAATATACGCTCATCACATAAATAAGTCATTGACGTTATAGAGTCTTATTTTTGCTCATATGTACATATTTCGCAATAAACGTTTTACGACTCATACGAACGCGATAATCATTTAATCCGTACGTATAATACCTTCTCGAATAAACATCAGCTCATTGCAACAACGTCATCGTCGATACAAAACAAAATTAATAACAATACCCTCCAGAAGGTGACCTCAAGTCTCCCACCAACGGAAAAGAAAAGGACGATTCTTCGAACAATAAAAGTCACGCGGTTTATACACTCGCGATTTATCTCACCGTCCGAAAAAGGAGCTACTGCACACATCTCGCGGGTCAGGGCCATCTCTTGCCCGATTTCGTCCTCTCGCGACCCTGAGCGAGCAGCGATATGTATGTCTGTTACTTCGTCGGGTCGATGAACCACAAATCGTTCTCTTCTGCACAAGGAAACGAAACCGCTTTTTGCTGCTCCTATGATCGATACGAGAAGCCGCGGCGGCGGCGGCCAGCGACATCGCGCAAGTTGAACGAACCTCATCGGGAGAGACGCGAGGCTGAAAAATCGAGCTGGGTATTTTCGGTTGATTTTTACGGTTAGATCATACTTCCATAGCCTCCGGTTATCTCACTTTTTTATACGAAGCTGTGACTCGACCTTGATAGTTCTCGTGGGGGAAAAAAAGAAGAACCGGTATGTAGGGCCGATTTTCATTCGATTTTTTTTCTCGTCTCCGACGTTTTTCGGGCTTCGTTATGTAACGACTGTCTGGCTGATGGAATATGTTTTGACGAATCATGTGTGTCAGTTGTGTTACACAATTTATTTACCGAAAGAAGGAGTTATCCTGTGCGCAGTCTTGTTATCACACTCTAATGAGCTTAATTACGTATATCAGAAGTAATAATTTTAGACTGAGAGGCAGATTAGTTCGGATATATACCTAATATACGCCAGTGCAACGTGTAATATAGGTATACGTTATAGGGTTTATGTAATTTATTGATTTTCTGTGGCTACTCTCGGATTCCTGATAAGGTCGCGTAAATATTTGTAAGTATAGAGTCCACAGCTGGGTTGCATAATACAAAGAAATTGATACGTAAACAACGCCAGCTGCGTCGTTCGATATGTTTCTTACAAATTTGCAGAAAGTGCGCGGTGGATTTATTATTTAGCGGACTCGTGATGGCGTGAGTTATATATTACCGATGAGTCAGAATTTTTCACGACTGAAAAAACGCCGACTATAAACATAAGTGCGTTTGTATCGTCGTTTAAATATTTAATACTTTACCAACTTTTAATTTTCAAAGTATATTTTAGGTACGAGAAACTATAGCGAACTACAACTTTTGCCAGACGCTGGAACGATTTCCGAAGTTCAGTTTGTAAAATTGTATTCAGGAGTATGCAATTATTTAGCATGATGTTGTTTTGCTATTATGCAGACGAATTGTGCAAGTTGACTGTTTTAAATGGGCACATAAAAATAAACCTTGAAACTGAATACATCGCCTGTGAAAAGTTATGAGATTTTAGAAGACTGGCTAAGCTAAAAGCGCATAATACCTGCTGCCGAAAAAGGTTTTTATATTATATGCGCCGCAAATTAATATCGTAACGTGTTATTTGTGGTTGATTATATATGCAACGTTTATTTTTCAATTTTCATAATGGATAGCATTATTATCGTTGAAAATCTAGTTTTCTTAACAATTAATAAATAACACAATTTTATATTGGATACGCGCTAAATGTGTCCCACTGATGATTCTGATTTATAAAAACAGAAATAAGAAAGATTTGCAGAACATTCGCTAAAAAAAGCTAATTTAATCAGATCGTGACGTCAATCTTGTAACACTTTACGCGCCATGGCGTCATATCTGAAGAATATTTTAGTCGTCATATCTTAATTTGAAGATAATTTTAATATAAGAAAGTTTCTAACACAAAATCAAACTTGAAATATCAGAGTTTCAAACGTTTTCAAGTCGCGATAGACTCCATCAAGAATAAGAATTCAGTTATTCAAGATTAGTTTTAATAAATAAAATTAGTCTAGAAAAAAATATTTTCTTTCCTCTGATGAATATAATTACAATCTAGTTATACTAGAGGAGCCAAGGTGTTTAATCAAACTTTGCATATTGAAAAATGCGAATACAAAATAACTGTTTAGTCCCAGCTAAAACCAGCAGAGGATAAACCCAATTTCTTTCGCGATATGATTCACGACTTTCGAAGTATAATTAAGTTTTTGACTTCTAATATGTCGCTCAAATTGAAGCTTATATACTTTCTACTTTCACATTCTCAACGAAATAAATATACTCGTCCGTTTTGTTTTGCACAGCAAAAAAAACACCACCTCTTTTCTCAAAAGAATCTCACAGAGAGGACCACGAGGTTTTCGATTTTTTTTCTCGAAGCGCCAAAAAAAAAACTCGGTCCAACTATGCGATATATGCAAATAAGACAATCAATCTCTGAAACCCCTGTTACTTCTTCCTATATATACGTACTGGGATGCTGCAGCAGAATTTATATTTATAGCTATACACATAGCGAAGTCCGTTTTCTCTCGTATAGCAACAATATCTAATGGACCCGTCAGAGGAACAGTTACATTATGGTTACAGCAGTAGAGTATAGAGAAAGAAGAATCATATCGACAGTATATACACACAGCGATGACGGCGTGAACTCGAAACTGTAAACCGCTCCGTTATATACCCCGTCAGCAAAAAAAAAAAATCTATATACAGGTATACCTACAGTCAAAATTACTGCACATTTAAATGCAGTGAAAAAGAAACTCCTCTACAGCCGCATCGTAGTTTTTTTTTTAAATTTTTTTATTTAATTCCCCGAACAAACGAGGAAACGTATAGAAAGGCGCGAGAGCGCAAAAAGCGAGCGATCATCATCGTCGAAGCGCGCTCGAGCGAGAATCGATAAAGTCGCATCGTAGTCTCAAGAGAGGAGACAGTATAATATACCAGCTGCGGCGTCTTAACCAGGGCGTAACGAGCCGATCAGAGACGCGAGAGAAAATCGCCCCGACTTTCTTCCGCGCGCGCGCGCGCACACAAGCGCTAAATATCGACTTGGCCGATCGAGCGATGAGTATATAGCACCGGACTTTCTCCTCTCTGCGCGAGATTTCGAGGCGCCGATGAGATGTGTATATATAGATATATATACACAGTCAGCTGGCGACGATTTGATCGGATTGGATTTGCGGTGATGTCGAGATTGTACCGTTCGCTTTGGTTGTGCTTATTCTTCTTTTTTTTGTTGATTATCGTGGAGATGAGCTCGTCGAGAGGAACGCTTTATTCACGTTATAGAATTTTGGTTTTTCGCGTAAAAAATCACGGTCGTTTAGGCGCGACCTTCGAATCGTATACTATTTCGCAAAAATCAGCCATCAGAATGACGCGCGTAAAAAAAAAAAGAAAACAGGCCGCATCTCGTCGAGCAGCCGATACAAGAGGTAATTAAACCTTCCAAAAAGTGACGTATTACCGAAAGCACAATATAAAACACAGCTTTTACGTGTAGACCACGTATTGCTTGACGACTTTCGCAATATCTCGCGCGTGTCCTTATTGAAGCGAGCGCTGCGCATCATTCGTGACTTTGGGGACTTTTGCGCAGGTTATTGCGCAAAGTGCGTATATATGTGGCGCTCGCAATCGGCTTGTTTTATGTAGGTATAGTATATATAGAGGAACCGACAGATACGGCACGTATATATACATTTCTTTTTTGTAATTTTTATTGTTTATATATTGTAAGCTCGAGCATGTATCCTTGGCACGATAAAACGTTAACAAAAGAAATGTCGTTGAGCAATATAATTGTATTATATACCGAATGCGCGTCGGGAAATAATACGTATTATATACGAAGATGAAGATTCTCGGAATTAAATTTCGAAAATAAAAGAAAAATTACCGCTCATTTAATCGGGACTGTAGTTTTTCCAAGCGCGGATTAGCTTCGCATTGTTACTCAGGCGTTTCAAAAACACGTTCCGGACGCTTTCCTACTGTGCCGTGTGCAATTAGCCGTAGTTTAACCTCATCGTCGAGAGACTCTCTGCAATTATATTGGCTAATTCCGTTCCGTCGGAAATAAGTATATACCTATCCAGGCAACGCTGCACAAAGTTCACGCCAATGAACTTTCTACAATACCGTGAGATGATCATCATTCTTGTATATAATGCAGTTGCACTTTTTTTTTTAAATTTTTGTTTTTACTCGTTATTATGTCTCGCGGTATCCGCGCTTGATGTAAACTTTAAAGATGTTGCGTCAGTGATGAAAAAATTATCGGTCACTTGCGATTTCGACAAGTGTGTGTGTGGCGTGAGACGTTACAATATAAATATTGCTTTTTATTATTATAGACTGATGATAATTTAAAACGATTATTTTTACTGCGCCGTTGTGAGGCATTTTCTTGTCTAACAATTGCGCAGGAGGTCGACTCAAGATAAAGCTTCTGTAGATATATATATAATACTATAGTCCACGTGTAAACAACAACATTCGTTAATATCAGCCGTAAAATGCAAATTAAAAAGGATTTCAGATCGCTACTGATAAAAAAATCATCGTTTTTTTTAAATGTATTAGGAACAAAAATGCATAATGCATATCGCTTACATAATCGCGGAAGTCGTGGTCAATCAAGATGCATATCGTGAAAAAAAATTGATGAATAACCCAACCTATATACCAGCAGCAATACTTCGAACGATATAAGATAATATTCGCAAGCAAATAATAAAATGTAAAAGACAATCGGTCATATCAGTTGAACGGAAAATAACGAATCTCTGCAGCACACCAAAAAGAGCAACAAAAAAGGCGTCTCAGAACAAAAAAGCCAAGAAGCCGCTCCCGACGCAGTCAATGCCAAGTCTGTAAATCAATATATGTGTGCGACGTGTATACACACACACACACACACACACATACAGAGCCTCACGAGTACGTATACTCTCCTCCTTTTTTCGTATACCTTACGAGTCTATAAAAAAATTGGAGTCGAGTCGTGAATAGACGATGCGACGATCGCTGGTATACGAAGGTCGGAATCGCCAGAGAGATCCTCTTCCTCTTTGTCCTCTCCTCTCCCGGTAGTTCCTTCTTTATGTTCTCGGTACTCGGCTGTGCCGCGATCTGTGTTATAAATAAATTCGGCGAGGCTACTTCGAGGAATTCGCAGGTATATACGCACTGTGTGTGTTCATTTTTCATTAATCGTTGCTGCATGGGATGGACCGCCTACCGGCAAGACTGTAATAAATCATTTCTCTCTCGTTGATTGTTTTATAAGATCGTGTGTGTTTCATCAATTTGTTAAAAATTGATGAAACACACATGATTTTTGTTAAAAAAAAAAATACCGAGTTGTGCAATTGAGAAATTTTCAGCCCACTTTCTTTTCCTTTCAAAAACGGTTTTACGCCGTGTTTTTAAAAGTCCTTTCTTTCGAAGCTTACGCACGGAAAAAGCGGTCGTAATTCATCGCAACTCGAGAGAGTAATACTGTAAATGTCTTCTCAAGCAACGCATCTCGCGCGTTTTCACTTCAGAGCCTGCGCGCGTACAAATTTTTATATCCCCGACAACTGATTATCCCGTGTTACAAGAATCGATTTCAAAATCCCCAGTTTTCTTAATACGCGTATATACAATGTTATGATTATATTCAATAGGTCAACGATCCTCGACATCAGACATATATATACACGACAATCGCGAACTAGAAAACGTAGAAAGGAAAATAAAATTGCAGTCTCAATTAAGCGTATAAAAAGAACCAACGACTCGAATCATTAAGACGTATGATTGCAACATATTTAGGGAAATCGCCAACTCTTTTTTTTCCGAGTGAAAGTAGCTTCTTTGCGCTCGTATATGCATCATATATATCCGAGCTGAATGAAAGCGCCATCATTATATAGCTGAAAATATAAAAAGACAGTACAAGTATTTATATATATATACTCATGCTATAAATGAAGACGCGCGAGAGCGAGGAGGTTCACGACTCCGATGCGTATAGTCTCGTCAGAGGCTTATGGCGCCGAGTTCACGGTCAGCCGCGGACACGTTTGTATTTAAATTGACAATGTCAAAAGCGTCCTCCAGCGCCGTGGATAAAACGCCGGAAGGCCATCGCGAAGTCGTATTCTCGTGGTCGACCGGTGGAAGTTTCGTGAGTCTTTTTTTTTTACTCTAAAGGCGTTTGATGGTTATTATTATATCCCTCGATGGGATGAGAAATTAGTTTTGTTAGGATTTGCGAGATGGTCTTTGTGTCTGAATCGGCATCGCGGAAGCGTTTATTGATATATGGATGTAAAATATTTCGAAAATATAATAATATTAATATTTTACGACACACCTTTATTTCAATATAATTGTGCAATATAAACATATAATGCAAGATGTCAATTGTTTCTTCATTCAGTTGTCTCGTGTTCTACCGCATATCTGATCGATACTGTCACGATAAGGTTCGTTTGACTTTATCATATATAGAAGTACTGTCCTAGTTCCATCAGCTCGTTAGAAAATTTTCATATCGAAAACTTTTAACCTAGTTTTTGCCACTCGTTTTGTTATTACGTTATGTATTAAGGATGGTATATACACTTTAAACTGACCTGTTTTTTGAACAAGCGCTGTCCTGAGAAAATTTGTAGCCGTTAATTTTCACAACATCGCTAACACGTTCTAGTCGTCTTCGAGAATTCAAAGATCAGTATTATGTTCGTTTTGAAGGACGATGTGACTCGATAATGTTATATATTGTTAAGTCACTTATAGGAGATCCTGTGGGTGGATGGGTCAAAGGTTCTTTTAATTAAGATTTAAAGATTTCGCATAGATTCAATTTCAAAAGTTCACAATATAGGTACTCTTCACCTTAACCGTTTCGCTGATGACAATGCACTTATCTGCGATTCTCTATTGTCTCAACCATTTGAGAGTATATTTATTATCCAGAAGACAATAGTTATTATTCGATTCTAAAGATATCGTGTGCCAATTCATCAAACATATTGTCTACACGGTGAAATAAAAGTGATGTATACAAGCAAACATTGTCTCTAATCAAAAAGTTTCAAACACAATCCAATGTTGTATTTTAATTTGAAGAGAAGACAAAGTAGTTTGAATTAGCAAAACTGTGCAGCGCGAAACAAACACTTCCAAAAATAAATCCATACGTGTCTCCACATAAAAAGCCTCGACGAATTCAAGCTCACGACTCGTTAGCCGCCCACCAGCTTCCAAAGATTCGCCGAAGCTCCAAGTATATACATTTCGCAACATCTCTCGTATATAATGCACAAGTGGAGTGTTATAAGGTTGAATGGCGAAAGCGGTACTTTGTAACTACTTCCATGTATAATACATTCGCAAAGTACATCAGAGGACTGGCAAAACTTTTCACGTGTACGCGACGCAATCCTCTCGTCAAAAGGAGAGGAGCGACGACGCAATATGTGCATCGTTGCAAAGCTCTTTTTTTTCGAGGTCGACTCGAAAATCTCTTTGTTAATATTTGCACGCTGAGACGTGTGACTGGTGTATAGGTTGGTTATATAGATGATTCGTAAAATCATCGTAACTAGGAAATAAAGCGTCAAGGATGGCCTCAGGGTTGCGGACCTTGGCTGGATGTGTATTAGGTGCAAAAAAACGTGATTCTTCACGTGTGCTACATAGGTATATGAGTGAACGTTGAAAAATGTGTGTAGCATAAAAAAAAATTTTAGTATAAACGGCGTCAGAGTGTAATTCAGCAAATTACATAAGATCGTCTGGCATTATATATTAGGCGCAATTTTGCTGATTTTGAAAACAGGTTATAAACACTCGCGACTACAAAGTTTTTCCCTGAATAATTATATACCGCGCTCTAATGTCAGAAAATGCTAAACTCGCGTGAGATAAAAACGTGTATCAGTAGAGAGTGTGTGTGTGTGATACAAGTCGTTCTCTTATATGCGTCCCTCGAATTTTCATTGTCTCGCAGATAAAGAGAGCCTTTTTGTTCTTTTATTCTCGCAAAGCAGCAATAAATCATTATTTCCACACGGCTACTGTATACATAGGTGTACATAAGAAGCTCAGCGAATCGCGCTTTTCTGTATCAATGTGCAAATAAAAACAAAGTACAGCGAGAACCTCACGTATAATCCGTCAATCCACATATTATATATATATACATCTGCGCATTGTTCGGAGATGCAATTCGCAAGATCTCTCGTACAATTCCGCGTCATTACGTAAATCGCTCGATCGTTGCGGTCTTGATGATCGACACTATGCGGAGCTGTTCTGCGGCGCGTCACGTCGTCGCGATTCTCCGCGACGATGTCCGCGTAACGCCAAGGCCGATATCGATCGATAAACGGTCCATTTTTCTCTCGTCTCGAAATTAACTCGATCAGTAAGTATTAACGTTACGTCACTCGGCGCGATGTATAATACTTCTGATGCTGTACGTCGTCGTTTTCCAGCGATACTTATATTTCTACGTTACGTCGTTCTTTTTTTTTCTTGTTGTGTCTGATGTGCAGAGGTGGGCACGTTATGCATTATTTACTCGACTGTTGAGATTTCACTTATTGTGTGCGCGTTTGTGTACAATGTGGGAAACTTTAGTTCCTTTATTATAAACTATTGTATTATATATAGTAATCGGCAGCTTGATATATATGAGCTTGTTCCATATTCTGATAACCATTTCTTTCGAATCGTTAAAGGATTATTACCCAAGCGGCCGGCCGACAAGTGAACAATTAGCGCATAATTGAAGGGAACGTGACCTTTTCGTCGCGTCGAAGCAGTAGACTATACGTATGCAGCTGTTATGACGGACATGACGAAATTCAAATGTATAACGCCTGCGATGTCGTTGTTCTACATACATCATACACACCACGTGCGGTTCTGTTTTGAAATGAGAATAAAAATTATTCGCCGGAAAAACAACTCATGAATAGGAATCGGACTGTTTATATAGTGTACATCATCGTGCGTAGATACGCGCGTCATAAGTGCGCTTTCTGCGACGATTATGATTTTTCCTTTGCGCCTATATGTAGTCGTGCTTATACATATATATAGTGTGCGTGTCTCTCTAATTGCTCCTGAATGCAAATGAATTTTTCGTCAATATTGCGCCGGCCTTAACATTATTTAAATGGCGTCTGCCATCGCTATGCGGATGAGGGATGTATGACTGCTGGACGCTACATGGCATGCATGATAAGATTGTCATTCATTCACGGCTATGTATATTATTTCGTTAATTTACATGTGTGATTATAATATTATGTACGCGTGTGGTATATAATACACGTTATACCATATTCGTGTCGGGAAAAATTTCGTTTTGAATACAAAGACGAAGGTATATACATGCGTACTTGAATATATGTTTATTCGCTGTATACATTTTACTAAGGAATATGTATTACACAATTTTTTTTTCAATTTTTCATTATACCCTAGCATATCAATCACAACAACGCAAAAACTCGGTTGTCAGCACGTGTCATGCACATTAGGCATTTTACATGATACTTTTTCCATATGCTCATTAGCTGAGAGAACGATGATGTACAACGCATATAATTTTCTACATATACGTGCAGAGTCAACAGAATTTATCATATCGCACTGCTGAAACGCGAAGCATTTTATCACTGATACAGCGCCATAAACTGAGAAGATAATTTTCTTGCGATAGATCGCTGCGGAGATCAATGAAAAAATTCACCGAATGGATTTTATTGATATTTTCCATAGTCGAATGTTTTGTTCCTTTTTTTTCTAAGTTAGACGGACGCATGTGTGCTAGGAGTAATGACGGGAGATTTGCTCATTGCGTGCGTGCAAAGTATCGTTCGGAAACATTCCACTAAACTAGTAAAAATGAGACATAAAATTCTAAGTAGTATAAAGTATCATTATTTTTAACGTTGTGTATATACGCTCGACACTAATTGAATGTGTTTTATATTTATTGGATAGTAAGAGACATTTATTTCTCGTTAATAGAAAATTTCCTTATTAATTAATTTATTCATGCATTCGTTAAGAACGAAAATACGTGCTGAGTCTAGTATACACGTATACTTTCTCTCATTTTCCAGTGAAACTTTAGTCGAGTGGAGTAAAATTTTTACTTGATTATAAATTTTGACAATAAACAGCATGATGAATCGTAGTGAAACGCAAAGTGCGGTCGTCGTAAAGCACAATATTTAATCGTCAATTAAAAAAAACAGTAGCTATATACAGTGATGTATAATTAGCTCATTTACGAAACTATTTCCTGAAATATTAAGTGTTATAATTGTCTTAAATACACACCTTTACGTCTAGCCATTCGTCGCTAGAATTTACTACCTAATTTCAAATCAAGAATCTAATTAGTGAATAATTTATTCAAGTGTATGCATCAAAAGCAAATAATTTTAATACCATGCACGTGTAAAACAGTTCACACTGCACATTAATTTCTGTCGTTACTTACCCAAAATATATAATGTCATCAATTTCAAACAACGAGTTAATTCGCCGTAATTCTCTCTATAATCAACAAGCCATTCCATCAACTTAAAAAATCCTTAACTCAACCAGCCAAATCGAATTACGCGCGCATCTTCATTTCGGAGTCGCCCCTACGCAGTCGCGCGCTCCAATCACCCGAAGACCTTGAAAGAGAAATTTAAAAGCCTATACTTCTTTATATATAGCAGGGAGTAAGATATGATATATAGATATAATTTCAAATACCCACGTGGAAAAGATTCCTATATTATCTACTCTCAATCACAAATAGAAGGTGGCGCATCAATTCCGAGACAGCGACCCACAGCCAATAAGGAAGAAGAGAAGAAGACCTTGACATTAGATTATGATTAAATTGTCTTTATTACTATACATTATGCTGTACAAATTTAAATTACATCATAGCACTGAGAGAGAGAGCCCTTTAAACGCTCCATCCTACTGCTCCATTTCTCTTTGGCGCCACTGCAAATACCTATATTCCCATATATCTATATATTATAATGTGCTGCGTGCTGCATAACGGAGCGCCCACATCAATGGCGGACGCCAGTGGACGATGAAGATCGTATTCGTATACCAGCTGTGCTTTCCCCAAGGATTCTGCCGAACCCACGTCTCACGGCGTCTTCCATTGGAGTCTAGAAGTTTTCACAACTGCTGAATTACCGTTCCGAAAAGTTTTGCCAAGCCGGCGTCGATTTGGGCAACTGCAACGAGGTACGGATAGTTTGACGTTTGCGAGAGGTTAGGATTCCAGTTAGAGACTGTACTGCTGTGGTCCTTTTATTTTCGCTTGTTTATGAGATTGATTTTACTTGGTTATATAAATAAACGGTCTCATAGTTACGTGTAAACTGAAAGTTGTAGCGCAGAGTTGCTATGCGCTGTATATAGCACGTGGTTTTCACATATTGTAACAATTGTTTTGCAGTGCCAAAACGAGAGGGATCAGCTTCATGGATCGGTATTACTAGCTTGAAAACACTACGAAACTAAGATGTCGAATTGGAACAGGGGAAATGGCAAAGGTCCGATACCACCACGCTGGCTGCACTGTCCCAGAAAGTCTACCAAACTCGTGCACAACAAGTTTCTGGACTTCAAGACACCTCTGTCGTCTGACTTTGACAGTCAGGTGCCAGAAGAATCTCGCTTTTCTGTGGAGATGATGCTTGCTTCCTTGAAGAGCATGAAACTTAAAATGGGTCTTTGGATTGACTTGACAAATACTAATAGGTTTTACGATAAGACTGAAATAGAGAAGAATGGCGTGCGTTACCTGAAACTTCAGTGTAGAGGTCATGGCGAAACTCCATCGCCAGACCAAACAAAGGTGTTCATTGAAATTTGTAGAAAATTCATAGCCCAGCATCCACTGGAAATTATCGGTGTTCACTGTACGCATGGTTTTAATAGAACAGGGTTTCTCATAGTTAGTTATTTGGTGGAGACAGACGAATACAGTCTGGATGCATCTTTAGCACGGTTTACTGATGCTAGGCCACCAGGAATTTATAAAAGTGATTATATAGAAGAATTGTATAGAAGGTACGATGACGTAGAAGATGTCCCTGAACCTCCTCCACGACCAGCCTGGTGCTTAGAGTATGACGATTCAAATGTGGAAGATCAAGATGAAGGTACAAACGTGGAGTCGGATGCTCAAGAACCTCCACAAAAGAAACGCAAGAGAGAGCAGTTTAAGAAGAATCCAGTTTTTATGGCTGGTATACCTGGAGTTAAGGCCATTTTGGACATTCAAATAGCCTCGGGTATTCAACGACGCATCCAAGATATTTGCCATTGGAAAAACAGTGGTTTCCCTGGAGCGCAGCCTGTTTCTATGGATGTTGAAAATATTCGACTTTTGCACGAGAAACCGTACAGAGTTTCTTGGAAAGCTGATGGCACTAGGTACATGATGATGATTCAGGGAGATGGACAAGTTTATTTTGCTGACCGAGATAACAGCATTTTCCAAGTAGAAAGACTGACTTTTCCTCACTTGAAGGATAGCAATAGGAGATTAAGAGATACACTTTTGGATGGGGTAAGTCATTTTTACTATTGCGTTTTTCACAAACCACTTTTTTTTTATTTAACCAGTAAAAATTTTGGAATTTGAAATTTAATTTACGAAATATTTTTCAGGAAATGGTGATAGACAAGTCTGACGGCAAGGAATATCCTCGGTATCTTGCATACGACGTGATTATGTTTGATGGCAAAGACGTTAGTAAATTATCGTTTTATCCTGACCGTTACACAATAATTGAACGAGAAATCATAGCCGCCCGGCGTCATGCCATGCAGCAAGGAAGGATACTTCGTGAAAAGGAACCTTTTTCAGTGAGATTAAAAGAGTTTTGGGACATAACACAAACCGGAAGTCTTCTGAGTGAAAAATTCGCAAAACAACTCAGTCACGAACCCGATGGCTTAATTTTTCAACCGGCCAAAGAGCCCTACAAAGGCGGACCGTGTCCGGATATTTTAAAATGGAAACCCGCCAGTTTGAACTCTGTGGACTTTAGGTTGAAAATTGTTGTGGAAAGTGGTGAAGGAATCGTTCGGAGATCGGTTGGTGAATTGTACGTCGGCGGTCTGGACGTACCGTTTCAAAAAATTAAATTGACAAAGACGCTTAGAGAACTGAATAACAAAATCATTGAGTGTAAATTTGAAAATAATCAGTGGGTCTTCATGAGGGAAAGAACTGACAAGTCTTTTCCGAATTCGTTCAACACTGCAAAGGCAGTGTGTCAATCTATCAGTAATCCTGTGACTAAAGAGAAACTATTGGACTTTATTCACAAGCATAGGTTTTCTCTGGACGAGGAACTTATGCCACCTCCAAGAATGAGGTGATCGAATCATGCAAATTTAAATTTATTATTTACAACATAAGTGTGTTATGCATAAGATGAACAAATAAAGAAATTTATATGAAACAAAGGATATCCATATGTTGTTTATGCCCACTACAAAATCCTTACGACTATCACACCTGCTCAAATTATTTATAAAATGTTCCAATCCTAGTAAAATTATTTTAAATTTACTTTGAGATTTCAAAAGCTTTTCACAATACAGTATTTCACTATAACAATTCATTCTTATACTCTCACTAACAAAAAATTTCAAACTTTCAAAAACGAAAATTCACAACTCGCCCTCTTTCTGCCCTCAGATCGAACCGTCCTCATCTGGTGCACGAAGGACCTGTCGTCGAAGGAGCGTAAATCTCTTCGCGTCAACATCGAATACGACCACGCAAGTCTTGTACGTTGGTCCCCGGATGGCAAAGCCTTCATCATCCACAAGGCTCTGGCGAACGTAGTCGAGGTGCATAAGCTCGCCAAGAAACCTGATGGTACCCCAGCCTCCGCCACTAAGGTTCTCGAGTTCCCCAAACAGCACCATGAGGATGCCATCGACCTGGACATCGCCTGCAATGGCAGGTTTATCGTCACTTGCAGTAAGGTCAATGACCTGGTGGTCTGGGACTTGAAGGGACAGATTTTGAGCACTGTTGAAACGGTACTCGGATCAACCCACAGGGCACGCATCTCCCCCTGCGGTCGTTTTGTCGCTGCTTCTGGTAATTAAGCGTTTTTTTATGTCCTAATTTAGACTTTCTTGAGACATTGTATAAATATATGAAATATTTTTGTAGGATTCACCCCTGATGTCAAAGTTTGGGAGGTAGCTTTTACAAAATCTGGAGAATTCAAGCAGGTGGCGAAGGGCTTTGATCTCGCTGGACATTCCTCTGGTGTTTATGATTTTGCATTTAATTCGGACACCAGCCGCATGGCTACCGTGTCCAAAGATGGAACATATCGTTTTTATGATACAAAAGGTAACGGCTAAAATTTGTATGAAGTATAACTATATATCAAATTAAATAGACATCAACTAAAAGTTATTACTCTAATTTGCAGTTGAATTCGAGAAAGGTGAAGACCCTCATCTGATTGCTAGTGGTCAGTGGGAAGGAACTACTCCTGCCAATATCGCTCTTTCACCAAATGCAGAAATTATTGTGATTTCTCATGGTTCGTCCATATCCTTCTACTCCACTGTTAATGGAAAACTCGATACAACGATTGAAGACATTTTCAACGGTAAAGATTTAATTTCTATCTGATGTATAGTGGTTACTGAATTTCCAGATTTGCTTACTGAATTTATGTAAATTATGCCTTTCTCCGACAGGACCAATAAAGTGCCTCACGTTCGACTCACTCGGCGAATACGTGGTAGTAGCCGGTGACCGACACATCAAGATATTCCGAAACATTCCAGGTTACAGAGCGTCTATTGAGACTTCGCGTAAGAAGCTGGTGCAGAGACAGACCTCCGCAACGAAAGAACGTTTGGAGAAAACAATTGTAGACTGCGAAAAGTTCCTGAAGGATATGGGAGAACGCTGTCCTTAACGATTCCAGAAAAGCATTTTTTCCACGCATTTTTTAAAATGTTTTCTAAGAATACTTGTTTACAATAAATAATCTTTATTCATATGAATTGATAAAAAATTATAAATAGATTTTTACATTGGTCAAGAAAAGAATACTTTCTCTGGTGTTTTTATTTCATTTTTTTTTTTTTTTTTTTTTTTTTATTTAATAGAATATACTTATTTGGAAAACTAAGTTGACAGTTCAAAGAATCATCTTTGTTAGCTCGTAAGCACCCCTGAGACGTTTCTTCTTATGCTTGAAAATTAAGAGTCGACGTGACGCAACATGAGCTTCCTGAGCTCGTGATTCATTTCTTAAAATTTGATAGTTTGCTCGTAAACTCACTCGACGAAGATTATTTGACGGAACTGGACGACCACCAACAAAGGCGAATCTAAAACATTTTTTTATAAAACATTAACCATTAGAAAACCATTTAATATTTATTGAATTATGTACTCATTTAGAGAGTAGATTTTTACCTGATCTCTCGCCTGGAGCCCTTCAGAGTCGAGTCTGGGAAGACACTTTGTCTGTCACCAAACCTTCCATTGATAGTCGGTCTCAATTGAATACAGTTTATTTTACTTACTACTATTATTGGAAGATTAATTTTCTCATTGTTTTCGGTCGTTGCTACATCATTATTAGTTAAGTAAGGAAGGATCGAATCTCCAAAATGTTCGATTATCACAGAATAGTTTAATGGCTGCTTACCAGACTTTACAAAAGCACAAACTGAAACCTATTAATATAATGTTAACTTAAGTTTTATGAAAGTAGTGTATTATGAAAATTTAAAATAACTTACTGCAATTTTGTGCCACATATTTGAGCCTGGTGTAGCATACTTCAAAACGTTGACTAATGAAAGAGGAGAATCAGCTTCTTCTTCGAGAAAAATAAGAGGCTGAACTCCGGCAAGTAGCTCTAGTGCTATTGCTTTTTTCTTTAATTCAAAACTTTGTTCATCTCGTCTTACTAAAACTCCTTTTAGCATTGGAATAAACCTATTAGCTACCGATGGCCACCTTAACATTAACTTCAAAGCACAGTCTTTAAATAGTGTCTCTAGATTTGGGTTTATAAAACCCTGACCAAGTAAAAGTTCTAATAATAATTCTGTTAACTTATCTACCTGTAAATCACATAAATTATTAGTAATTTGTATAAATTAATTCAATGTTAAGAAGTAATGCTCTTACCGAATTAAGATGATAAGGGTAAACCGCTTTGTTATTGTTTGTGATTGCAATAATAAGTTGACATGTTCGAGTAGAAACCCTAGTATATTGCGCATTGTTCGATATCACCATAGACCTAGCGATGGACATTAACTTATCAACTACACCTTCTCCTCCCAAGCACGCATTTGTAGCACAATCATTCAAAAGGACCTAAAACATGATAACGAATCATTTTAAAAAGTATTTACCATTGAACTTGCATATTTTAGTCTTTGGCTTTGAAAATGAGTTTAGGAGACTACGAGATTTATTACCTGAAACGTTTTTTGTGAACCATTAAACAACATCTTTAAGGCTCTCTTTGCATAACTGTTTCTTGCATCTAATAGCTTTGAATCCACAATTTCGATTTCTGTAAATTATAGAAAAAAGTTACACATATGTATTTCTTTAAATGAGTTTCACATGTTATGGTTGAATTTGAAGGTTCTTTGATTACAATACCTTGAAGAAATGGAAGGCTAACTTGAGAAAAACTTGGAGGCTCATTAACTTTTTGTGTTAAATCAACAAAACGTTCATGAGGCACAAAAAGATTGGCTTCTGCAAGATAATCTGGCAGTTGGTCTGGTGCTCCAATCGATGGATCCACGTTGCAGAGATTCGTAACTACAGCATTGACATCGCTTGACGTCAATCGCCTTCTTTTGCTATGCCTCAGCCTTGTGGAACATTTCTAAAGAAAATAAATAGACACAAAATAATTTGTCTTGTCTTTGATTAAATTTGAAGTTTCAAATGATGAATACTTACGTGTAATACTTCACGTAACCTATAAGATGCATCTTCAGCTAGTTTTCGAACAAGAGTATCTGGCAGTGGGTGCATACCCAATTCCTCTCCAATTGCAGAGACCCAGTCTGTGCTTAACACTGCATATTTTCTTGTTGAATTTGTACCATTAGAAACACTGTTAGAGTTTGTCTCTCCATTGTTGTTAGCAAAATGATTGCTATAGCTTGAAGAACTCTGTGTAGTTAATACTTCCTTCATTTTTTATGCTTATTAAAACCGGAAACGTTAAACATCCGACAAATAATTAAAAATTAAACTAACATCTTTTATTTTCACTTTTTCTTTCTCAAATCACTAAAACTAAAACCACAACAAAATTTTGAGGTTATCTACAGTCCAAATAACAACGCAGAACTGGCAGAAATGAGGTTGGAATACTTGGAATACTTCGAAGCAGTTGCGCGCATGCGCGACGCAAACACCTAAGGCCGCGTTTACATGGAGTCTGGCAATCTTAAGAATGGCAGATTAGAGAGACCGGGAGATTTGAATTAAATGTAGAAAGCATAAAAAATCATTATTATAAGTGTTGTGATTCACTTTATGTACAGATATTGTAATATTTACATAAATAATCATATTTTAACATAGCGAATTATAATTTTTCTCGGAAATACGCTAGTAAATTTAATATCCTCAAAAAAGCGGAAATCAATTGATACTGATACTCTATTTTAGATTCATATTTTACCTACATATTTGTATGAAAATATAAATACAACTTTCTCCAAAGTGCGTCACAACATTTATAATGATTTTTGTATGCTTTCGATATTTAATTCAAATATCCCGGTCTCTCTAATCTCTTATTCTTAAGATTGCCAGACTCCATGTAAACGCAGCCTAATAACCAGCGCAAAATTAAAAATCAAATCAAATAATTGTCGTTTGTGCTTTTACAATAATCGGAAAGTGAAATGCAATTAATAAATTAACCTCTTTAACCAGGAGTTAATATCTATGCTTAATGGCAAATTCTTTTTAACTTTATAATTTTGTAAACGCACAAACGACAATTATGTAATAATTTGTTTAAAAAATTATTGATTTTGAATAATTTTTAACAGTTTGAGCAACCGCGACATGCATGTAAACAAACATAACGAGACACACGGAGGAACACGGAGGCACATGAAGGAACAGAGACGCTGCTGTTCCTCCGTATTCCTCGC